>JAIUZE010070391.1:0-32875 GCA_022085475.1 Heliosperma pusillum
GGACGACGAGTCAGAGGAAGAAGAAGTCGCCAACTTGTGTCTAAGCAACGTCAGCCTTGACCTAATTTCTGACAGTGACAATGAAAGTGAATCCGAGATGTATGTTGTTGGCAACTCAGATTCAGAACCAGATTCAGAAGATGACGAAGAGGTTAGTCATCTTGAACTTAAATAGCAGTTACGAATTTTTATCTAAGAAGTCTTTAATTAAGTATTTTGAGAAGTCCTTAGATCATTGTCATGAAACAGAGTCTTGGAACTAAAAGATCTTAAAGAACAAATTCTTGATATGGCTGAGGAAAACCAACTTCTAAAGGCCAAAGCTAAAAAGCTCAAGTCTAAAGTTATGGCAACTTCAGCTATAACTTCAGACAAGACAAATGTTGAGAAAGAAGCTCTTGAGTCTAAAGTTATAGCTAATGAAGCTATAATCTCAGAGTTGAAGCTCAACATTAAACATCTTCAAGCCAAAGTTATAGCTAATGAAGCTATAACTTTAGAATTGAAGAAAGTCAATGAGCTTTTACAATCTCAAACTAGGGCAAAGGAAGTTGTTATTCTTGATCACGAGAAAGTAAACTCTTTTCTTTCTCAGCAATTGAAAGAATTAAAGGCTGAATTCTCCCAAGCCAAAAGTCAACATAATGAGGAGAAACTTATCTTGAACAAACGTTTCAATGATTTTCGTGAAAATTTTAAAAAGAACAATCCCTCCAAAGACTCGAATGTAGATCATTCGTCGTGTGAAAAAGTAATTCAGTCTTTGAAGGAATTGCTCCTACATGCACGAAAAGTTCATGATAAGTGGGAAGGAAGTCAGAAGGTCTTAGATTTCCTTACCGAACAGTCTAACAATAACATGAAGATGGGTCTTGGTCATGAATGCTATAGTCGTAGAGACCATGATAAATGCAAATCCACTCCTTCTGGCCGTGATTTCAGAAGAAGGAAGTATGTCAATCTTTCAGAATATCTGATTTGCAATTATTGTGGTCACAATGGTCATGTTAAAGATAATTGTGTTAAATATGTTAACGACAACAAAAATCAAACTGATTTTGTGGAAGAACATGACGTGTCTAGTGAGTCCGAATCTGAACCTAAACGTGATGAGGTTAGAAATAATGAGTTTAGATGGTTTTATGACATGGCTTTCGATTACACATCTGTACCTTCAAAATCTAAACCTAATGTGAATCAGAAACAGTCGTTTAAACCTAATGTGCATCACAACAATAACAAAAAATATAATAAACCTAGCAAACCCTATCCTAAGAAGAAAAGAATTGTCAACCAGGTATGGGTTAGGAAGGATCAAATACATAGAGTCACTAACCACAAAGGACCCAACTTAGCGTGTGTACCTAAAAGCTGTATTTGATTCTCTTGTAGATAATAGTGAAAGAAAACAATCTATGGTATCTCGACAGTGGATGTTCGAGGTACATGACTGGAAACAAGAATTTATTTCTTTCACTAGAACCCTTCAACGGTGGCAAGGTCACCTTTGGAGACAACAAGAAGGGCAACATAATCGGTGTAGGTAAGATTGGTATATCTTCTTCACATGCTATCAATAATGTATATCTGGTAGATGGCCTTAAGCATAACTTGCTAAGTATCTCTTAATTATGTGACAAAGGCAACAAAGTCGTTTTTCATTCAAATGTTTTTCGTATCATAGTTGAAGGTACTAGCAATGTTATCTTAGAAGGTCTACGTAAACGGAACGTGAATATGATTGATTTAAACAAAGTCACTACAAGTTCCTTTACGTGCATGAAAGTCACTGTGGATGATTCATGCTTGTGGCACAAGAGGTTTGCACACATCAGTCCAACGATTTTAAAGAAACTAAGTCTTGGGATTTAGTTGAGGGTCTACCCTCAATCAAATTCGAACAAGAAAAGATGTGTGACTCATGTGCCCGTTGTAAACAAGTTAGATCTTCATTCAAACCGAAACGAGTAGTAAGTACAGAGCGTCCACTTGAGTTGGTACACATGGATTTGTGTGGACCTATGAAAGTAGAAGCCGCGGTGGATCAAGGTACGTATTCGTCCTAGTCGACGACTACTCCAGGTATGTATGGCCTATCTTTCTTTTACTAAAGATGAAACTTTCGATGAGTTTGTAGTACTAATGAAGCTCGCCCAAAATAAGTATGATAAAAAGTTAGTTTCCATTCGTACGGATCATGGCACCGAATTTGATAATCAAGCTTTTATAGAATATTGTAGGGAGAATGGTGTAGGACATAACTTTTCTGCACCACGAACCCCACAACAAAATGGTGTCGTGGAACGTATGAATAGAACATTAGAGGACATGGCCCGCACTATGCTTTTGTGTAGTGGCCTTCCTAAGAGCTTTTGGGCAGAAGCCATAAGTACTGCATGCTATGTGCACAATAGAGCTATGATTAGACCTATTCTCAAAAAGACTCCCTATGAACTTTTAAGAGGGAGAAAACCCAATATAGCTCACCTTCGTTGCTTCGGGAGTAAATGTTTTGTCCATAATAATGGAAAAAGTAATTTGAGCAAATTTGATCCACGAAGTGACGAAGCTGTGTTTGTTGGTTATTCTAATCATAGTAAAGCTTTCAAAGTTTTTAACAAAAGAACATTGTGCATAGAAGAAAGTGTTCATGTTGTATTTGATGAAGATAATGTGCCTGAACAAGTTGAACAGAATGAAGAAGAAGACATGAATGATCCAGACTTTCGCCTTTCAAGGGAAGACGAGCCAGTTAATAATGAAGAAGTTATTGAAGGAATCAATGATGAACTTGATAAATCCGCAAATGACCTTGAACAGAGAACTGAGACAATTGTTGATGATACGAATGTCTCTTCTCAAAACAAGGAAAAGGAAACTGAAGTTATAGCTGATGATGCTATAACTTTGAACCAGAACCAAGATGGTGTAACTGAAGTTGTACCAACTTCAGCTATAACCCCAGAGTCCAACTCAGGGGGAACCAATCTTGATTCTGAATCATTTGAGGAAAGTGATAGTTCATCAGATGATGATGAGCCTAGGAACTCTAAGAAATGGAAATATAAGAGTTCTCACCCTATGGATTCGATCCTAGGAAGTTTGAATAAAGGAGTTCAAACAAGGCGAACATTAAATAACTTTTGTTGATTCTATTCTTTTCTGTCTACCATAGAGCCTACCAACATTAAAGAAGCTCTTGCAGAACCCGACTGGATTGTAGCAATGCAAGAGGAGCTTCAACAGTTCGAACGTAATAAAGTATGGCACCTTGTGCCACGACCTCCTAATCGAACTGTGATTGGTACTCGATGGGTATTCAGAAATAAATTGGATGATTCAGGAGTTATAGTTCGTAACAAGGCTCGATTGGTCGTTCAAGGTTATAATCAACAAGAAGGGATTGATTATGACGAGACATTCGCTCCAGTAGCAAGACTTGAAGCTATTCGCTTGCTCATCGCCTTCGCAGCTCATAAAGGAATGAAATTATTCCAAATGGACGTTAAGACTGCATTTCTTAACGGTTATTTGGAAGAAGAGGTTTTTGTTGAACAACCTCCTGGATTTTTGAATAGCAAGTTTCAAAACCATGTTTTTAAACTCGATAAAGCTTTATATGGTTTGAAACAAGCGCCTAGAGCTTGGTACGACAGATTGTCAAAATTTTTATTACAAAACATTTTTAAAAGAGGATCTGTCGACAAAACCCTATTTCTAAAATCCGAGGGTTCTGATTTACTTGTTACTCAAATTTATGTAGACGATATTATTTTTGGTTCTACTAACAATAAATTGTGCAAGTACTTTTCAGATCTTATGACCTCAGAATTTGAAATGAGCATGATGGGAGAATTGAAATTCTTCCTAGGGTTGCAAATCCAACAAACCAAAGAAGGCATAAAGATTCACCAACAAAAATATGTCAAGGAGCTAATCAGAAAATTTGGTATGGAGAACGCTCATTCAATGGACACACCTATGGTAGCTGATAAAAAGTTGACCTTGGACGAAAATGGTAAGTCCGTAGATGAGACTACATATCGAGGTATGATTGGTTCTTTACTATATTTAACTGCAAGTAGACCTGACATTATGTTCAGCGTATGTGTCTGTGCTCGATTTCAATCATGTCCTAAGGAATCACATATGATTGCAGTTAAACGTATCTTGAGATATTTAATTGGTACATCTAACTTATATTTGTGGTATCCACTTGAGTGTAATTTCAATCTAGTAGGATATTCAGACGCAGATTATGCGGGATGTTCTTTAGATAGAAAAAGTACCTCTGGATTTGCTACGTTTGTTGGACCTTGCATAATTACTTGGGGCTCAAAGAAGCAAAATTCGGTTGCGTTATCTACTGCAGAAGCCGAATATATCGCTGCAGGACTGGTATGTTCTCAATTACTTTGGTTAAAGCAACAACTATGTGATTATGGTGTTAATGTTGGTTGTATGCCTGTTTTCTGTGATAATACGAGTGTTATTATTATTTCTAAGAACCCAGCTCAGCATTCTCGTACTAAGCATATAGACATTAGACATCATTTTTTGCGTGACCATGTAGAAAAGGGCAACATTAAACTCGAATTTTGTAGTACTGACAATCAATGGGCTGACATTTTAACAAAGGCGTTAGCGAGAAGACGTTTTGAGATTTTGCGGTTGGAAATTGGTTTAATCGGTAGCAATTAAATTCATCTTATTTATTTTGTGAACCTGCGTGACTGGCTAGAATAAGACGAGATTGTATGACTGTGTCCGCATATTTCATTGCTCGTATATTTGTGTTTAATATAATATAGTTTACGTGAGTATCTTGCATATTAACTATTTTATGGAAATTGAATTATGAACCACATATTTGCCAAAAACCTATCTTATTCACTTTCCAAAATTGAGCCAAATTCTACCCATGTATACCATGTTAGCCGAAATTCTCAAATAAAATCACCTTACCATATTTCTTTATTTACCAAATTCTATCCTTAACATATCCCAACAATTAACCACCCAAGATTCCTTTTCCTACCAAAATTCAAATTAAAAAAAAAATAATAAAAAAAAGGGAAAATAGGGAATTGGGGCCGGCACACCCATGTGCCCAAGTACAAAAGAAACACCAACCTCTTACACAATCATAATTACCCATCACCCATCACTTTTACCACTTCAATACTCAACCAATTTTTACTACCCTCTTCTCCTTCCTCACGGCTCCCATACACAAACAAAACAAAAAAAATTACCCAAACCTTCAACCTTCTTCAATGGCTTCCACTAGATAAAAAATTCCCAAAAATCCAAACCCAAAAACTCCCAAGCCTAGTATGCCCAAAAATACCTCTTCTACTCCCACACAAACATCACCCAACCTAAACCCAACCGAGTCAGGTGCGGGTCTTGAGGGTACGAAAAGAAGACGGTTAAATAAAGGCAAAGGTAGACTCCAAGACGAAGCTACAACCGAAGTTGCTGACACGGTTCCCGAGGCACCAACACGGGTTACATTGCGTGATTTTTCGCCTCAAGAAACATCTTCCGGGCTTGATAAACTCCGTCTCACAAAAGACGAAAGAAAACTTGTGAACCGCGTCGCTCAGTACGGTATACACGGTCGTCGTTATTATCCGAAAGCTTGGTGTGACAAATATAGGGCTTTAGGATTCATTACCGACTTTCTGAACTTCCAAGAATGGGAAACCGTGGCACAGTTTTCGGGTCCAGTTTATCTGATTGAGGTAATACAGCTTTTCTCTTCCTTTCTTTAACTGATGGAGTGTTGAATGCCGTCATCAATGGCCGTTCAGTCTCGGTTTCCGTGACGGACTTTTGTACTCTGTTTTCGGTTCGTGATGATGGAATCAAAATCAATCTGAGTACGTCATGGGATGAGCTGACGGACACGGCTAAGTTGGAAGTTAAAAAGTATTTTGATGTTGGGACGTCGTTGTCGAGTTGTGTGTTGGCGGGAAGTGTGTCCCCAAAATTCAAATTTTTGTTAAACTTTTTATGGAATACCGTGATTCCGCGACGGGGCGGACGTGACAAGATTGCATGCAATGAAATGTTGGTCGTGAAGCATTGGTTGGAGGGAAACCGGGTTAATTTACCGTCTCTTGTCTTTTCTCGTATTTCACAAACCGCTTTTTCGGTGACCGAAGACAAAATCTATTCCACTCTTGATTTACCGTATGGTATGTAGTTGTCACGGCTCTTAGAGTTGAAAGGAGTTGTTAATGTGAACAATTATGGGGTCACCGTAAAAGACGACATGTGTGATACATTCTTGAAGTTTATGAAGCTAGATGCTAATGGTCCGGAGTTGTTGTTTTTAACAAAAGGAGGGTCGGTCGGGTTACAGTCGGGAGGGGCTGATTTTTCCGGGATTGAGTCCAAATTGGATATGTTCATCAGTAGTGTAATGGATCGCTTAGACGCGCAGGACAAGAAAGTTGCGGCGGTCTTGGACACGGTTGTTAAGGCTGTGGCTGTGGGTTCTTCGAGCTCAACCCGTGACCAAGGTGGGTCGGGCGTGAGTCATGAGATGAGGAAGTGGATGAATGGTGTGGATGCTTGCCTTGCCAAATTAGAGCGAAACATTGTTGATTGTCAACAAGAAGTGTATCGGCAAAGGGATCGGATGACTTTCTTGGTGAGCCAAGGTGGTTCTTTGGTTAAGAGCGGAACGGAGATGCGTGAGGGGATGCGGACTATATATGATGCGACGGAGGCTCTTTCGTTGAAAGTTCGGAACTTTGACGTTTGCCTCACCGCTCAAGCTACACATGTGTCTTCTTGCCTTGACCGTCTCTCCACTCTTGAGTACCGCACTAGGCCCGGTTATAAAGCACCCTAGCCTCATCCACCTACCCACAATGCCTTGCTTTTCTATCCTTGTTTGCTTATCTCTTAAACTACTTAACCATATTCGGCCCATTTTGGCATGTTTAAACAATTGTTCTATTCGGCCCAATGGCAACTAATACTCTATTTTGTGGTTTGTAGTTTTAATTAACATTTACTCTTGATTTTGCTTGGTATATATCGTCTTATATTGCGTATTTTGCATATCTATTTCTTGCCTTGACATGTGTTATTCTAGTCGTGTTTCATGTCTTTGTTCTTGTCTTTTCAATGATGCCAAGAGGGGGAAGAAATGATATGATTTGAGTCTTTGCTTAAGCTTGCTCCTTGTCAAGACTCGTTATCTCTTAAATTCTCTCAAGCTATAACTTTGGCTAAGTTGTTTTGTTCTTGCGATCAAAGTTGCTATAACTTTGAAGTGCTTTGTTGAGGGGGAACCATACTTAGTCACTTGTTAAAGAAAAAAACATGAGGAAATCATATGAGACTTGTCATCATCAAAAAGGGGGAATTTGTTGGACCAATTTCATAGTTTTGTTAATGACATGTGTTTACGTAATAATATGTTTTACTCGATATATCATATGCGTGTAATTGTGTGCTTTAGTCTTATTATAGCTAGCAACAATTATGAGAAGAAAGATCAAAGTTAGACATAACTTTGATAAAGTCTGTGAGACAAAGTTATACCAACTTCAGGAATAACTTTGGAAGTGAACATGGAAGTTATAGCTAACCAGGCATAACTTTAAAAAAAATCGCTTCAAACAAGATCTACATCAAACTACACAAGACTCGAGATGGAGGGTCTTTGTGATCAAGATGAAGAGATGATCCGTATACTGAAGATCTTTGTGAAGATTAGATAGTATAGGTCGTCATGCGGTAACTATTCCATTCGAGAGATTTTATGTTCAAAAGTTATAGCTTTAGTCTATGATTTTGAATGATAAAATATTGATGCATGATTTTGGAAATAAAATGTTTTGAAATGTTTTCAAAAGTGAAAGAGTATTTTTATATTTATCAATTATTTTAATAGAGAATATATTTATGAGATTCTATTGGTTAGTAATACAACTTATGGGTTGTCATGCTACCTAGGGTTTCTAATATATTCTATCTCAATTTGTTGTTAACCTATTTAGCCCACCTAGTGCTTGAGCCACCTAGGGTTTCGTGAAACCTAGTGTTTGAGCCACCTAGGGTTGCGTGCCTCCTAGGGTTTCGTGAGCTAGAGGATTTCGGCCAATCTAGGTTGTTTCCTTAGTTTACCTAATCTAGGATTCTACTATATCTTTACAACAATATTTTGAGATATAAAGATAAATATATTTCTATAAGATAAACCTAATAATATTTTGAGATAAAGATATTTCTAAAAGATAAGCAAATATTATTTTATGATAAGATAAGTATCTTTATTAAATATTATACTAGGGTTTTAGATCTACTATGATTCTACTACTATAAATACTCATTCACATACAAATTGCAAAAACACACGAAATACATATATTTTTACACGACTATTATTTTACTTGTGTTGATTTTCCAAAATCGTTTTAAAGCAAACCTTTGACCAAATATTTATTATTTTTAGAGTTTGTTTTTAAAAGAGTAGTGTATCAATTATTATCAATCGCTTGAGTGAAATACGTTATTGGATAATAGTACATCATTATAAGCTTACAATTCTTTAACGGGAATTTGTGTGAGTTATATTGTACTTTCTTATTAGCGTAAGATAGTATAGAGTATTTAGCGATACTCACCTTGAGTTATAATCATAGTGTTGATTATACGAGTGGGTTGATAATTTTTGTAATCCGTAGAAAGGTACTAAAAATTATTAATCGAGAATAGTGGACGTAGGTTTCAGTGTGTGAAACTGAACCCTTCAAAAATCTTTGGGCTCTCTCTCTCTCTTTACTTTCGTTATTATTTGTTATTCGCGCTTACTTTGATTAATTAATTAGTTGATTTTAATTTATAAGATCAAATAATTAATTACATATCATATAAATCGAAAAAGTGGGGCTAGTTTTTAATACTCAATTCACCCCCCCCCCTCTTTCGTATTCGATCAATAGACTCTACACAAAGCATATTATGGGAACTTCTTTATTGGAAGACATTGTTGATTCGACACAACTTAGATTTTATGCACATTGAGAAAAACTTTTTTGAACAGCTTATCAACACGGTGATGAATGTAACAAAGAAAACTTCATTTGGCCCTAAAGGTAAAGCCGACTTTCTTGAGTATTGCTTTAAACGACCCATATCATCTAGGTTTGTTTTAGAGACAGCGGAGAAGAAGGCTCTATGCGAATGGGTTGCTAGTTTGAAATTCCCGGATGGTTATGCTTCAGATTTGAGTCGGTGTGTTGACCATAGAAATTTGGTGTTGCATTCCATGAAAAGTCATAATTGTCATGTCTTTATGGAACGGTTACTTCCTGTTGCATTGAAACATTTTCTGCCGACGAATTCTTGGAATGCTATAACTGAGATAAACCAATTTTTTAGAGACTTGTGTACTTCTGCGATTAAAGTTGAATCCATGGAACATCTAGAGTCAAACATTGTGGAGATATTATGCAAGTTAGAAATGATATTTCCCCCTTCTTTATTCAATTCCATGGAGCATTTACCTATTCACTTACCTTATGAAGTGAAGGTTGGAGGACCTGTTCAATATCGATGGATGTATCCATTTGAGAGTTTCCTTAATCATTTGAAAAAGGAGGTTGGCAACAATTCGGATCGAGGGTTCGATATGCAACGCTTTTTTGTTAGAGGAAATTTCAAATTTTTGTTCCCTATATTTTGAAGATCACATTGACACAAAAAGCGAAGGACTTGGAAGTTGGTGTGAATTCCGATAGCAACTAAATTCAAATATAACCGAGTTGTTCTATGATGACTTGGGAAATACTACTGGGAAATGTATACCAAGGTACTTAAATGAATAAGAGTTTGAAGAAGCTCATTTTTATGTGCTATGAAACTGTGGGCAATTTTTAGAGACTTATGAAAAGTAAGTTATTGATTCATTATTACACAATTAATTTTTAATAATAAAATTAATTCATTATTATATTATAGGTAATACGTACATTACTAATTAAAACATGTCATGATGTCACGTCTTATAGGGAAGTTGAGACGTACATCAAACTCACATATCCTGATGTCACGTCTTATGATGATGTTTGGAGCAAACATGACAAAAGTTTTTCGAAATGATTGGGAAATGAAGTAAGATCACATTTAAATTTCTTATTAACTAATATTGAGAAGATAACATCTTAATATAATTAATATATTGTTTAATTGATATATAGGCTTATAGATTGAAGGATCCTTTAATAATAGCTCTAGCAGGGGGTCCAAGTAACTGGGTGAGGACTTGGACAAGATATTCTATCAATGGCTATAAATTTCCTGCTTTTAAAGAGGGAGTTGATGTTCTGAAAGCTACTATAAGCAATGGGGTTTGTGTGAGTTCTACTGAAGGGTTGGACTACTACGGAACCCTTAATGACGTAGCTGAACTTTCTTATTATACCGAGCACATGATTTATAAGGCCATATTGTTTAAATGTGATTGGTTTGATAATTCCCCACAAGGAGTTAGTATCCATAAGGTATACAGACTTGTCGATGTAAACTTAAAAAGGAAACTTCGTGGACATAACCCATTCGTGGCAGCTTTTCAAGTCGATCAAGTGTGTTATGCTCCTTATCCAACCGCTAAGAAAGATAATCAATGGTCCGCAGTTTTTAAAATCAAGTCAAGATCGCATGTTGATGCTCATGTTGACGAAATTGTCTTCCAAGAAGATGTGGTTGTCAGTAGTCAGTCAATTTCACCAATTTTGGTGAAAGAGACATAAAGTGAGGATGAATATGAAGTGGTTTTTGAACGGGGTGAAGGGGAGTATGACAAGGACATCGGTGAAGAAAAGGAAAAATATCATGAAGATGAAGAAAGTCAAGAAGTGCAAAATGAGGAAGATGAGGAAGAAGTCGGAATGCTTTTTTCAGATGATGAAAATTTGTTGATTTGTACTGATAGTGATAGTGCGAGTCACTAGTTGTAACTCTAAATTAGTGATAATAATCTATTTGTACAAAAGTATGAATTTAGTCAAAATACAATTAATCAAATTTGAAACTTTGCATTGTAATTCAAAAAGTTTGCTCACAGTTTTATATATTGAATTACCGAACAATTTCCATTGTATATAGCTTTTATTTATGACAGGTGGGTTTATAAACCGGCTCATAGGTAACACTAGCCGATCTCGTCTTGCTGATGAAGATGAGAACAAGGAGGAGGAGGCCTCGAACCACCAGGAGCAGAAGCAGGAGCAGGTTACGATGCTGACTACGCAACAGGAGGGGACGCGGGTTATTCTATCTCGTAATCCTGACATAGGCCATTGGTAAGTGTCTCATATATAGAAAACTTTTATTATCGCTAACTTTATTTTATTATAACTTTTACGCTAACTTTTATTATAACTTTTATCATCGCGTTCGTTCTCATATGTTCTTTTTCAGGTGGGATGACAAGCCGATCAAGCAATACTTTACTTGGTCTTTTATTCGTACCATCGGTCGAGAGTACTTCACCAAATGGAGTGAAGCGAGCCATTCACAGCGTAGGCGGATGTACGAATACTTTCAGGTATATTTTACTACGGTTCTAGCTATTACTAAAAAGTAATTGTTTTCTTTCAAAACGTGATGTTGTACGATTTTAGCAATTACTAACAAGTTGTTTATGATGAAATAGAATCATGTGAACTTGGTCGATCCGAACTACGACCCCAAAGCTCGAATGGCAGAAACAGGGTACGAGGCGAATTACCTCACTTGTTGGTGGCCTCAAATATAACTAAAAAAGGCCGGATTGGGTGCCTGAATCTTGGTGGGAAACCATTAGGAAAAGGGTCGAAAGCGATCCCGAATTTGCCAAGAAGCCCAACATAAACAAGGTAAATAGACGATCGGGTGGCGAGAAAGCTTTGGGCACCCATACTCTATGCCGGAAGAGTTGTTCCGATGCATTTAAAGAATTGGTAAGTGTTTTATTTTTTCCTCCACAAATTGCATATTATGAAGGATTAATATTGCCGATATATCACTTAAATGTTATTTTATACTACTTTCAGGTTGATCCTACGCCGTATAAGTTGTTTGAGAAAACCAAGAAAAACAAGAAGGGTAAGTGGATAAATCCTAGGGGTGCTCAGAAAAACGTAAGTTTGTCTAGTTATTACTAAGTAGTTTTTTATATCCAACTTTAATACTATTTATTAGCTTTGTTTTGTTTTTATCACTTAATGTTTTTAATTATACAACTTTTTTTTTATGTTTTTTCAGGAAGCTTACACTGAAGAGATGAGTCAGCCAACGCCAACTGGCGAGACACCGGACGAGTTCCATGCAAACTATAAAGCTGCAAATGAATTCGATAAGAAGTCGAGGCTATTCGGGATGGGAGACAAGGGGAAAGAAGTGTGGTAGCATCCACCTTGCAACAAAAGTGCATGCGCATCTTTCTCCTACAATCCTACTGATTACACTCGATTCGTAAGTGAAAATGCTCGAATGAAGGAGAAATTGAGTGCACTTGCGAATGAACGAGAAAATGAGTGAGCTGCCCGACTTGCCATTGAAGCCAAAGTACGGGCCAATCAACAAAAAATGGAGAGCCAAGCCGAGCAAATGGCCGTCATGCAAGCGGCATTGATTGCGTTTCTTCTCCCGGGCTCTTGCCCTTTCCCTCCTCCACGTCCAAGAGACGACAACGCGGACGACGGACACGGGTTTGGACAGGATTCCGTTATCCCCTTAGGTTAATAATTTATCAACTACTTAAGTTGGACGATACGTCAAAGACATTAGTTTTGTCTAAGATAGTGAATCGGTTGAATTTGTAAGTTTGTAAGAAAGTTGTATGAATTTGTTTAACGTTTTATGTAATGGATTTTTTTTCAATTTTCATCGATCTTCCGCCTTATTTTTGTTGTCTTTTGTTGATTCCCGCTCAAGCGGTCGACGTGAGTATGAATAACCGCTTTGCGATCGACGAATGTATTTTATGTATTGCAGGTTTTGTTGAAATTTTCACCGTTTAAAACAATGCAATAGACGCATTGTGGCTGGACAACAGGCTGCTGTTTCCAGCCACTGCTACATTGAATACTGACGGAAATTCCGTCAGTAAAGCCAAGATAATATTGGTTGTACTGACGGAAATTCCGTCAGTAAAGTCAAAATTATCTTGACTTTACTGACGGAATTTCCGTCAGGAAAGTCAAGATAATATTGACCTTACTGACGGAATTTCCGTCAGGAAAGTCAAGTTAATATTGACTTTACTGACGGAATTTCCGTCAGTACAGTCAATATTTTCTTGACTTTTACCTTAAACTGTTCGACGAATCATCCGTCAGTAAACCGTCAGTAAATGTGTTTACTGACGGAAAATCCGTCAGAAGTCAAATTTTTTTTACCATTTGAAGTGACGCACGTTACTGACGGAATTTCCGTCAGTAATTGACTTTACTAACGGAATTTTGTTGTTTCTGACGGATTTTTGCCGTCAGTTTCCCGAATTCGTTTTGTAGTGAAACACATAAAGGACACATAAATGTGATATCGAGTAACTCGTCCACATTATCTCGTTTAGCGTCTTGTAAGCTTTCAATTGACCAAGAAATAGTCTTTATCTGAGTCTTCTAAGTCTCTACCAAGTATTATAACACAAAAAGATAAAGATTTCAGATACTACGGAAAGACGGACGATTTGAATAAGTGAAAAGGTGACGGTTTTCTTACCTAAAAAGATAGAGGAAGAAGAAAAGAGGAGATTGGTCTAAAAATCAATGGATCTGGTTGAGAGATGAGGGAGATATGGGGATTTGATGTTTTGAGAGGATGATGTATTTTAAATGTGGTTAGGGTTGATGAGGAAGAAGGTGGTGTTGGTGGAAAGTGAGGATGTGACAATCCTCGCGAATGCGGAAATAAAACATAACAAGCATGTGAAATATATAGCGGAAAATACGGTGTTTTTAAAACTTTTTACATGCAAAAAGAAAGGTACGAGGAATGTCAATAATTACAAACCAAAGTATGGAATACTACAAGAGACGCAGTCTCTCAAAATGTTAACCAACATCAAAGTTATTAGCAACTAGCTAAACAACGTCTAGCTCAGACCCGAACCCAAAATACCACAAGCAAAGAGCCATCCAATCAAGCAACTTGTTCATCCATGAAAAACATGAACGCCACAGTCAGTGGAGAGTAACTCCGGGTTCTCCCAGCCATATCACATTAAACGTACATAAACGGAAATACAAAAGTAGAAGCATGCATATATAGATATACATGTGAAATACGAGAAGGATAAATAGGCAATTCAATATATAAGAATATCGATACATGAAGTAGAAAGCCGTAACCATCATACTATAGATAGACTCGGGGATGACACTCTTAGGCAACCATACACTCACTAGGGATTGCATCTCACCGTTAGCGGCATAAGTTTGATAAGATTGAGACTCGACAAACAAACCATGCCAAGTCAACCAAAGATCACAAATAATCAATCATATAATCATTCATTCAAACGTACAATATGTTGACGACCTCTCTCACAGTAAATGCCACGCACTAGCACCGTGTACATGCAAGTATGATTAAAAGGCATCCACGGGATACAACCTTGCCCTGGAACGCATACACTTCAATCATTCAATTCATTTTCGTATATGTAGACTATTTCCTCCTGGTAGAAAAACACGATATAATACGGTCCTAGTCTAGATCTGGCCGACTCCCGGAATACATTTTTTGATTCCGACATGGCGATAAACATTTCGCATCCAACACTCGGTCAATCATTGACGCCGAGTACCCCAAATTCGGTAGAACAATTCACGAAAGAGGCGGAAAAGAGCACAAGCCTCATAACAAGCGGTATGCTACATGAAAATAACACCACCTCGCAAGTACACAACATTTGACGGCCGGGTCGATCAACGCATAGCGTTCGCCTCACAACAACGTCGTCGTATGCCCACTAACACATGCAATTAAGCAGTAGGATACCTCCCCGTTCCGACATTCCAGCCTTACGAACGTGGAGGTAGCCAAGGGAATGAGAGTACAAAGCACAAAACAAAATAGTGCTCAAACGGTGTAGACCATTTTTAAAACCAACCTTAAAGGGACATATCAAAAAACCGTCAGCAAAACATGCGATACAAGCGAAGAGATTATCATATATTCGAAACATGAATATTTAAAGTCAACTTATAGAGTGAAACAAACCCGGAAGGCAAAATCAAAAGTCAAAGTCAAACCCGAGACCCATAGACCCCAAACCCGACAATTGGAGGTGGGCTCGAAACAATCATCATGCAAAGAAGACCAAGTCCAAAGGTAACGGAATCAGGCGGGCAAAAAACTGGTCATTGAAAAAGACTCCAACCAGGAAAAACTGGCAGTCATGAAGCTCTGGCAAGCGCTAACGCTCTGCCAGCGTCCTGGTCTCAGGCACGCGATCCTTCATTCTCCGACTTGTCATCAACATACAACCATCATCATTTATCATCACAAACCATCAATTCTCATACCAATTATCAACTAACAACAACCATCATCAACAACACAATTCCTATGATTACTAACCTTATTCTAAATACGATTTCTAACATAGAAAACACATTAAAACCCGTAAATGATATCGAGTAACCCTTCACCGTTACCTTTTCGCGTCTTCAATCCGCGTCGATGTCCTCTTCTATCAAGAAGTAGTCTTTGTCGGGGCTTGAGGGTCACCACCTACAACTTAATACTACAGAGACATGAATATAATTCACCTTTGAGAAAGACGGATAAATTGAAAAGCGAGAAAGACGGTAATTTTATTACCAATACGGATAGAGGACGATGAGAGGGAAAGAATAAGACGAACTGTAGTGAATTTGAGCAAGAAACGAAGGAGTAGAATCGATATTAAATTGGAGCAAATATGGAGGTTAGGGTTTTTGGTGTTTACTTGGTGTGGAAGAAGAAGATTGAATGTGAGGGAGCTTAGGGTTATGAGGGAGTATATGAAGGAGTAAGTAGAAAAACCATGAGAAAAGCCCATAAACGTCTTAATACGTTACTTACTCGAAATCTCGCGTAAAGTCCAAAAACGAACTCGGAAATTCTAAATTAGATACGAAAAATTTAATTCTAAACTAAAACTAAATTTCGCTGAAAAGTATCCGTAAAATATTTTTACTATAAAAATAGGGTACATTTGCGGGTGTTACAGAGGAGGGAGGTGGAGATTTGTGGGGTTGTTCTAGAATATAAGTAGTAATAGGCCCAATACTCAAGGCCAGGTGAGGTCTTAATGACTTGGATTTTTTAGTAGAGTTCGATTATAGACTCATAACGAACGGAAACGACAAGGATTCTACCCAACTAAACTAAACTACGACTTAACATTAATTTAAAGCTAATTAATAATAGATTATCGATCTAAAATATTTTAACCAATAAAAGTAAAATAGAATTTTATAAATTAACGACTTTAGGTTATACCCATTATTATAAAATTGGGGGTGTTACAAAAATGACTAAGATTCTGTTTGATACTACATTTGAAGTACCATTTTTTTAAGTAGCTAGTTTTTTTGACAAAAATTTCAGGCAATTTATTCTTTTGAAAGTGTTTAGCAAGTAGCTTATTTTGTTCAAATAAACTATCTAAATGAAATCCTCCATAGGGTAGCATCTGAGAATCCAGATACCTTATCCTAGTTCAATCCAGATACCCTTTGATCTATAACATATTCCCTCTGTCCCGGTCAATTGTCGTCCTATTCTTTTTAGGGTGTCTCAGCCAATTGTTGTCCTTTCTATATATAGAAGGTTTTCTTTGAGTATATTTATCACTCAATGAGAGTATTGACCACTTGTCATCCACTAAGTGAAATCACAAATGTTCCCTAACTATTTCCTTGATCTTTGTGACAAAATGAAAGGACAACAATTGACCAGGACAGAGGGAGTACTAAATAACTATTGTATCCTTTTACGTCATTTGGCTAAAATAAGCTGCCTGTTCAGTTAGTTTGCCAAATATTTTTTAAAAATCACTTTATCACTTTCTAAATTTTCAGTTACCTTATCATATTTCAGTTACTTTTTCAGTTTTAGGTACCTTTTCACGTTTCTAGTACCTCTTCAGCTAATTTTTCCAAACATAGCAAATATGCTCTTACTAGTTAGTTCCTTAATCCTTACTGTGCATTTTATTGTTGATCAAATAGAAAAATTCATTCAAAAGCATGAACTAGAATTATTATACTCCCTCCGTCCCGGTCATTTGTTTACCATTTCCATTTTAGGGTGTCTCATTCATTTGTTTACCTTTCTATATTGAGAATGTTTTCTATGAGTAATTTGATGTGCCAATGGGATTATTGTCCACTTGTCATCTACCAAGGACCACCACAAATGGTTCCCTACCATTTTCTTAATAATTGTGCCAAAAGCAAAGGTAAACAAATGACCGGGACGGAGGGAGTAATACTTTTCTCAAACCACTTTTATTGTCATAGTTTGACTAAAGATTAGATTTCAGAAAAAAAATGATGAGCATAAATGCCCCTTTATCAATAAACTTAGATACAAACTATAAGTAAATTGAGAAAAGATAAGTTATTTAACTAAGGGTATAACGGGTAGCACACTACTTTCACTTATTATATTTAGAAATAAAACATCTAATTTGGAATATAAAAATTACAAAAAGAGACAATGTTTTGGTAAAAACTTGTTAATTATGTGATTTTATGTTAGGTGGATCAAAGTGGCTATTCTACTAGTGCAAAAATGGAAAGCGAATGAAAGTAAATACGCAAGAATAAGGATGACACGAGAAGTCGGTGACGCGGAAAACCCAATGTAGGAAAAACTGCGAGGGGAGTCGAAATCCCTCCAAATATATATGCACTAAAATGTAAAGGTACTTGCTCTAGGGGTACAACGTATGGGGATGCAAAATAGATAAACTATGAGGAACTTGATGAAGATTTTTTGTAAGCTTCTTGTGATTGTAGGTTAGTGAATGAGAATGAATCCTTTGCTTGTCTTTGCTCTTCGTATTTATAAGATAATCATAAACCCTAACGTCTTTTTGCTGCTTCCTCCTGGTCTTACTCTGCAGGTCCGACTTTTGTGGAATTAGTTATTAACTAGGTGAATTATAGTCGTTGCCCCTTGTGTTTGTTTCGCTTCAATCCTGATCGGAGATCTTTGCTTTGCTTCAATCCGTGTGCTCCTGTTTTCCTCCAACCAAATGATGCCACGTCACTGATCCAAATGCTTGATTAATTAACCCAACATACAATAAAAGTGTAATGAAGGGAATAATAGATTGAACTATTGAAGTCATATAGTCAATGTAAACCTCACCCCGATCATTCAACAAATGTCATGTTCATTGCAATGTAACCAAACATGTAATTTGCATACTACGTACTAATTGCTTTGTAACCGTTTTGTCGCCAGTGAATGTTCATTTAAGTGAAGTGTGCAATATTATGCAAATTATTAATTAATATAAGTTTCATATACCCACCGATTTCAAGCATGCATGCATGAAAGATAAAGAAAAAGATCACAAATTCATGTGAAACCTGCTTTGTTTAATATTTGACGCTACCTTGTTTCCTACCTAGCTTCCATTTTTGATGACGTAAAATTTCGCAAGTCATCTCTCCATGTCAACTCTTACGTAAATCATCTCTCCATTGTCAGCTTCTTTATATTGTAAATAAATAAATGTTACTCCGTAGAAAATATGGTAATATTATGAGAATAAGATGATATCGTAATAATATATTTAGAGAAAATATATGACTAAGAAATATTACGAGATAATAAATATTATTATGCTTCCTAGTTTAGATAGGGATAGACTTCTATATAGAGAGGGTTTATGTAACCAGTAGATTACAACTTAATAATACAAACGCTTTATGAAACTCTCCATCCTAAATCTTATATATCAATAAATATTCCATATGAACGACTATTAGTAAATTGTAAAAATAATTACTCCATTAAACTTGCAACAAAATATGTTTATTATTATGTACTCTAGTAAATAATTGAATCATTTTATAAGTAAACATGAATTTGTGAAAAAAGGTTGGTTGGGTTACGCGGCTACTCTATTGTAATTCAGTAGTTTTTTCTTTGAGGTTTTAATTTATTTTGAGTTCCTTTTCTACCTATTATTCAAAGTTATCCTCTACTCAGTTTTCATTTAGGTCACTCGAAAGCAACTTTTTTGTATGGCTAAAATATCCTACTCTTTCGGATTTTTAAGAATTTCCCCATTTAGTAAAAATACTCCTAACAAATTTTTAAAAAAGGGGCAATTCCAAAGAATCGGAGGCAGATAGTATTAATTTTCGATCTATCTATCTATTATTTTAGAATTCCTGTTGGTATAACTGATTGTCTTAAAATGTGCAAGAGCTGTTAACTAAAGGACAAAGTATAGTAAACACACACATAATGACATAACAAGTCTCTCAATTCATCTATTTATTCTAACTTTTGTACTTATTTTCTTCATCCCTCAATATTTAATTCATCAACTCCATCTCTCAATTCTAATATTTACCCCGTAAAACATTTCCAAGAGTTCTTTTTAGGTCCAAGAAAAAAACAATGAGAATTCTTGAAAAAAAGGAGAGTTCAAATAACAAAAATCAACGAGCTAAAATTCCATTTGTGAGAAATAATGTAGGTAATATAGACAATGCAAATGAAAATGAAAATGTCGTAAGATGTTATGCAAGGTCAAAAAAGCCAAGACTACGTTGGACATATGATCTTCATCGTTGTTTTCTTCGCGCTGTTGCTAAACTTGGTGGCGAAGACCGTAAGCCCTACTAATTCTTTGTAAACTTGTCTTTATTATCTTTTTTCATTTTGGATAATAATAGAGCGCCGCGTTCTCACATGCATTATATCGAGCTCACACTATAGAGAACAAAATGTATAAGAGTAACAAGTCCCCGATAATATATGTATGTGAGAAAACGGTACTAAACTCTTTCATTTTGAAGAGTGTTATAGTCTAACTCTATAAATAAGGGGAAATGTAGACAATATTTCCTACATATATGTTTTTGCACTGAATTCCAATATTTAAGTATTTTGACCACAAGAAATCCTAAATTAATACGGAGTATAAGATATACAGTATACGAAGTTTTATAAATTGGTCAAAGTAAATTACTCGTATGAGATTAAATGTACTAAATTTATTCATTGGTTTGTGTTTCGAATAAAATGTATTTAAACGAGCTTTATACGTATTGTAGTTCAGTTGAATAAGATTAATCTAATGTTATGAAACAGTCACTTACTAGATTAATAAGCAAATGTAAACTAAATAACAATGTATACGTTGCTAAATTCCGTGTACCCCGTAATTCTAAATATATACTCCGTATATTACCTTTGAACATGTTTATAATTCAAAACAAATTGTAAAGCCAAATTCTCATTGGTAACAAACATTTTCATCACAAACTTTGTGACCTCTCATAGTCTCATAAGGAGCAAGTGGGACTGTGCAAGGAAGGTTGTGAAAGGTCTCAAGCTTGTGACAGTTACAAACAAGACGATTTAAACTTAAAAATCTACGTGATTTTTGCAGGGGCCACACCAAAGATGATATTGCATGTGATGGGAATCGAGGGGATAACCGTATCTCATGTTAAAAGTCATCTCCAAGTATGTACTCTTTTTTATGATTATACTCTAAACTTCTAGAATTATTCTTTCTAAATATTTTGGTAGCCTCTAAGTACGTTTTGGTTTGGTATTAACACTTTGCCACGAGAATTTTTATATTGATCTTGATTTACTCGTACGTAGATGTTTCGGAGTATGAGGCAGTCGACTTTAATCCAAGGTATTCTTTTTATTTGAATGACATTAAGTCTACTTAGCTTACTTGTTTTGTAGCTTAGAAATGAGTATTGTACTGTTATGTTTGTTCTTAAATTTGAAAATTTCTTATTAAATCACTTTGTGTACATCCATTACTCTTGTGAAATGCTAACTTACTTATATACGTACTATACAAATTAACGAATAAGAGAACATAAAGTTTCATTAAAACGGGTCAATCCCCTCTCACAAAGAGCAAGTGAGGGACAAGTGAGTGCTCCATTTGCCTTTCACTTGCACCCTCACTTGCCCTTTGTAAGGAAAATTGACCTGTCTTAAGCTTAAGTTGGATCGACCCGTCTTAAATGATAATTTGTGATAAAAGAATGAGTAAAACATTCCTTTTACCTCCGTTTATTTATAGTTATAATTGAGTCTTGTTTAAAAGGGATCATACAAAAATACTCCCTCAATTTCACTTTTATTGCCCTCTTTTTGTAATATTCATATTCCAAATTAATTATTCTATTTCTAAATATAGTATTTCTCGATCTTGGTCATTTCTAAATATGTGAGTTATTTGATCTCTCAAGAAATTATTGTCCACTTATCATCTACTACTTTTTCATTTGTCTTTATGTCAAAATAAAAGAATAACAAATGACCGAAAAGAACAATAAATGACTGGTACGGAGCGAGTAAGTTAAAATACTGAACAACCTATTATACCCTTAGGGGCTGTTTGGTTTGGGGTTTAAAGGAAAGGTAAAGGGAATAAGAAGGTTTTATTTCCTTTGTTGGTGTTTGTTTGCTCTTTTTTTTTATTCCCTTACCCCTCTTTCAAGAAGAAGACTACCCATAAGTTCTCTAAAATAAAACCCCTGCCCCCCAAGGGTAACAATTTTCATTCCCTGACTAACAAATATGAAGATCACACTCCACCACATCTATCATTTTCATCCACCACCAACCACCACCTACACCACCCCGTCCATCCCCAGAAACACCGTAGTTGCCGGCGTCGGCGGCCCACACACGACCCCTCACCGGCGTTCCCCCTCCTTACTAGTCACGACCACCGTCGTCTCACCGGCGTTCCCCCTTAACTCACAAATCGTTAATCCAAACCACCTTCACCACCCCCGAAACTTCTTCCCCCACCCACAAAAACACCAGAATTAAAAGTTACATCAATCAAATTATAACATTACAAGTGCAACAATTTAATAGGACTCAAATGCAAACAAAAATGCTTTCAAGAGCAAGTGTTTTATTTTTACATCCTTTCAATCAACCTAAAGCAGGAGAAGAAGATTCTTTCAAATAATGGATTAATGGTTGTGCAGCAGATGTGGTAAAGTCGCTGGGAAATGGTCGCCGGAAAAATAGGCTGGCGGAGGGACGGTTAGCAGTGGTGTGTTTGTGGCAGAAGGTTGTTTGTGTTAGTGGTGGTGAACATAGGTGGTAGATGTGGTGGATATTTATTTGGAGCACATTGGATAATAATGATTCCATTTCCCTTATAATTTATAACCAAACACTAGACTATATTTGGAGTAATCCCTTTTCTTTACCCTTCTTACCCTTTCTTGATTTTATTCCCTTACCCTTATGTGAACCAAACGCCCCCTTAGTTTAATAACTTCTTATTTCTCATTTTGTTTATGTTTTGTATTTCAGTTTATTGGTCAATGAATATTTTTATGATATTCAACGGTTTTTTCTTAAATATGACTTTTGTTCAAACTATAAAAATAAAAGTGAAATGGAGCGAGAATCAAATACTCCGTAATCAATTACAGTAATAAGTCACATACTAAGTAATGTTCTGAGTAAGTCTTTACACATACGTGATTGCATATTAAATTCTTGTAACCCACTCGAATCCGAACTAAAACTATTTTGCATGCATGTATCAATTAACCTACTCAAAATTATGGGATTTAGAAGCTATTTGTGCCGCTAAAAAGAGCGGGAAGGACACCGAGATGATTGGTAAGTTGCCGGAGCTTGTTAAGTCGGCATCTCGCCCAGTGACCCGAAGGCAAACCCGGCTCGAGAGTATCAAAGCTCTGCTAGTGAAGAATGCTCTCGACCGTCATTTCTCAGATGACCCGCAACCTGAACCCGTGATGTTGACGGATCATGATAACAATAATGTCACTACAGTTTATATGGGTGGTGAAGATGGAAAAAGGTCTCATGCTTATATGATGTTCAATGACCTTCTCCAAAACCCTAATTTACCTGCCTCAAATATTCAGGTAGCTATAAGTTAGATTACATGCATACGTGTGCATGCATGTGGATATCTAGTTACCTACATAATATTAAGTCTCACAAAAAATAGTGTTACGTTTAGTAGTGTGAAATGCTAAATGTAAAAAATTTCGAGTCTCATATGTCCTAATTATCTAGTAATATACTCCTTCTGTCTCAATCATTTGTTTACATCTGATTAAAATACTTCTCACAATCATAACATAAAAGGTAACACTAAAATAAATGATTGTGATGGAGGAGTACTGTATTTTGAAATGAATGGTGTAATATAATTGACATTATCGTTATTATTATTATTAGGTAAACAATGCAAAAGAGAAGGAGACGATAATAACGTATGAAGACTCAAGTGATGAAGGCAGAAAACACATGAACACCAGTCGAAAATTGGAGGAATTTTACAGACAAGTTTTGAACAAATGCAAATCTACTCTTTCGGAATACAATGCAAGGCTTGAAATGCTCTCTACTCCTCTCATTCTTCCACCTCTTAATCACAACGATGTCTCCCTCGAGCTCACCCTTTGATATTTTTCAGACTTATGTTTTTTTTTTTTTTGGAATTGTGTGACACGAGTGACGTAATATCCAGTGACGGTTTCAAGATTTAAAGTTTAAAAATAAATAATAGTTCCTCCATCCCCGGTATCTCTTATTTGTGATAAATATTTTAAATAAAGTTAAATAAATAATCAAAATGTAGGAAATATTAATCACGTGTTTAATGTACAAACAGTATTTTATACCTCCATAAAGCTGAATCTTGTCCATGAATCTTTTAGGAGTATGAATGTATGATAAGGAAATGGAGCACAACATAATTTTTCGGAGTATGATTAAAACTCTTTTCTCTTTGTTTTCCTAATGTATAACTTTGTGCTTCATTTTCCATTCACAAAAATACACAATAAAGGTGAGAAAAGTAATTACAAAATTTACCCTAAAACTCAAGTTTTTGATTTTTCGGCAAAAAAAAAGTAACTTAATAATTTAATTTCAATGTTGATCAATTGTCCATATTAGGACTTAGGAGTGCGCAAACATTTATATTGCGCCGAACTACAAAATTACACAATTATGCTAATACAAACAGCGGAGTACAAAAGTTCGAGCCAAAGTTATTTCAATTTTAAAAGTATTAAGACAATAGACATGAAATTAATTAATCTCTTACTTTGAAAATTGGTTTCATAAAAAAAGCTCTTTATGTCCTAAATCAATAGTTAAAAGGCTCCATATAAATTAGAATTATGAAACTCTTTATAATTCCCCAATTGATATTGCCCTTACATACACAAGTTGTGCTAGACTGCTAGTGACGCTTGTTCTAATAAATCTTTTGTGTCATGTACTCGGTACAAACTAATTTTGTTGACATAAAACCTTTATGATGGATGAAATAACGTCAGCAATGCATATATACATTTGTATTCAATGTTGGGTTAATACGTCAATAGTCGTACAAAATGGTCTTACGTGCGATAAATTGTCTACCTTACACGTTATTACGTTAACAATGTTCACTACTCTATCAAGGTGGCCATTTATTTCTTGACCGGTCGCGGTCGCAGTCGATGAAGGGATGTCAGTGTTGTTGTTTCCGAGGTGGCGTCTATTATAGATTTCTCCATGGTTGAGTTTTTGGTGGTCGCGGTTCATTAGGGTTGGGTTCGTTGGGGTGGGTTTGTGGGGTGGCTGGTTGTAGCAGCTTATTCTTCTACTTATTGTCTTTCTATACTCTTTATCCTATTTTTACTTCTAGTCTACTTTTGTTAATTTTCCTTCACCAATTTCTTAAGTCCTATGGATGATTGTGGTGAATCGGTGAGGATGATAATATTCACATTCAAGCATTTATGGAATTTGGAGCGCAGTCTATTATCAGTGTCAACCACCTTAAAAATAAGAGAAATAAACTATTTAGAAAGGGTGATGAGTATTTTGCAATCCTTTACTACAATTTTGCACTAAAATTCACTACAAGAGAATTATGCTTTAACTACTGAAATAGCAACTGAGTGAAACTTAGTAGCTAAATATATAACTTAACGACTAATGGTGAGACAAAAAATATATTTAGTCTAGGAGACCAAACTATAATGATAGCTAATTAGGTCTCTATTTTAGAGACAAAATAAAGGAGGTAGCAAATTTAGTATCTAATTTAAGTTTTTAGATACGAAAGTTTGTCGGTAGCTAGAGTTGTCTCTATATACGTCGACACAATATAACAGAACAATCTATTTAGTCGC
The DNA here is from genome assembly GCA_022085475.1 of Heliosperma pusillum. Taxonomy (NCBI): domain Eukaryota; kingdom Viridiplantae; phylum Streptophyta; class Magnoliopsida; order Caryophyllales; family Caryophyllaceae; genus Heliosperma; species Heliosperma pusillum. Next base: position 25,413 of record JAIUZE010070391.1, read on the forward strand.
TACCTAGGAGATCAAAGAAAACTAATATATAAGTACGTAGTTAATATAAAGACAACACAAAGTGAGTAGCAAATTTAGTATCTAATTTTAGTTTTTTGCTATGGAAATACATTGGTAGCTAAAGTTAATTTTCACTATCATGTATATTGGACATTTAATACAAAATAAATATCAATATGAAATATACTTTTGAATTATTATCATAGTTTACTTATATTATTATAATTATTATTAAAAAGTACCTTATAATGCTCATACATACGTAACAATGACTTTAACCTTAACTAAATATTCATTACCCAAATAGTCATTAATCTGCATGTGGCTCAATGGTTAGAATGTCAGTTATGGAGTTGTAGGTCATGGGTTCGATTCCTCTTAACAACATAAATTGTTCATTTCTCTACAAGAGGTGATGCATGTTCGACGAGCTAGGCGGCGGGCGGTGGTCCAACGTGCCATGTCGCACAATGAGTGCGGAGGCCTAGCTAGGGTGGCGTGACAAATATGGGACCCGTATTATTTATTGTTTCCTAGACAATTTAGATACTAACTAGTTAGTCGCTAATTTAACAACAACTAAATTGGTCTCTAATTCAGTCACTAGTTTAGCTACTATACTATTTATGGTAGCTAATGTAGCTACTAAAACTTTCGTCTCTATTACTGTCGCAAAAGTAGCCACTTTGAATTTGGTAGCTATTTTTTGGTAGCCAATTCCGTAGCAAAATTAGCGACAAGGCTTTTAGCTACGAACCATCTACCGTCGCAAATTCCGTCTCTATTTGTAATTAGCTACCGAAAACTAGTGATTTGCTACTGAAATGTTGGTAGCTAATTAGCTTCCACCTTGTAGTGATTACTATGTATGGAAATTAAATCCGTTGACCGAGTAACGATTCCACGTTTTCACCTCTCGTGAAGGACCAAAGGCCAAAGTCCTTATCAAATCATCTTTGATATTTAACTCAATTACATGGTTCCGAAACCATGCTGCAAATTGATCCTCATGGTTACTCCAAACATCATCTCTATTCACATTAGGATGTGCTTTAATGAAAGCATTCACAAACTCCGTTTCATATAATTCCAGAATCTCACAATTAGAAAGAACGTAAAGGTGAGCACGATCATATTCTTTGTCATCCAAATATCTTGTTCCCCCAATTGATGAACAACCCTCATCATCATGCATTTGGAAAAACTCGGGTAAACCTGTCTCAAGTTCATCCGCTTTATCAACACTCAAGTTTTTTGCTTTGGTTTCAATATGTTTTTCAAAGTAAAGAGAGCAAAAATTTGCAATCTCTTCCGTTAACTACGCATTACATATTGAACCTTCAACCCGAGCTTTGTTACCAATTTTCTTCTTCACGTGATTAAGAAACCTATTCAATAATTGATGGGATTAATAGTTGTTAAGACTAGTATAAAAATATTAAATCAATTAAAGAGATAGTACGATAATAATTATAATTTAATTACTACTTAGTGATCTTACCTTTCAAATGGATACATCCACCCATATTGGACGGGGCCTCCAACTTTGGCTTCGTAAGGCAAATGTATCGGTACATGCTCCATGGAATTAAAAAATGATGGAGGAAATATCATCTCGAACTTACACAATAGCTCTGGTATTTGCTCCTCAAGACGAATCATGTCATCAACACATATTGAAGACGAACATAAATCTCGAAAAAATTGACTTATCTCAACAATTGCATTCCACACAGGAGTGGGGAGGAGATGTCTCAAAGATACAGGTAATAATCGCTCCATGAAGATATGACAATCATGACTTTTCAAGCCTTGCAACTTTAGCTCCTTCATATCAACACATCGACTAAAATCGGATGCATATCCGTCAGGAAATTTTAACTTTCTTAACCACTCACATAAGACCTTCCTTTGGGCTTTGTCAAGTGTAAAAATAGATTTTGGCAAAGACTCATCGCTACGAATGTGAAGATTGGGACGATGGCAAATTGTCTTCAAATCTTCTCGTGATTTAACAGTATCACAAGTCTTTCCCTTTACATCCATAATCGTGTGAATCAGTTGCTCAAAGAAGTTCTGTTCTATATGCATTACATCCAAATTGTGCCTAATTAACATCGTTTTCCAATAAGGAAGATCCCAAAAAATGCTTCTTTTAAACCAACCAATTTTCTTCTTTTTCAGCACCTACAATCAATAGTACGTGACAAATCACAAACCATATCCCACACCTTATCCCCCGGAAGTCGATCTACAGCATGATTGCGCTCCACTTTACCTTTTCTGAAAGCTTTTTTGTTGCTCCTAAAGGCATGCCCCTCCGGTAAGAATTGTCTATGACAATCAAAACAACTCACTTTATGGGAACAAGGAAGCGAAAATGCTTTGCTTTGGTACATGCAACAAGGACATGCCTTTTTTCCCGCGGTAGACCATCCAGATAGCATACCGTAGGCGGGAAAATCATTAATGGTCCACAACAATGAAGCTCTTAGTTGAAAATTTTGCTTTAAAGACACATCATATGTTTGCACCCCTACCTCCCACAATTGTTTCAATTCTTCCACCAAAGGTTGCAAATAAACATCTAAGGCGGTTTTTGGATTATCAGGTCCAGGAATAATTAGTGACAAGAAGATGAATTGTTTTTTCATACATAACCAAGGTGGTAAGTTGTATGGAGTGACCATTACGGGCCAAGAAGAGTACTTTCTACCAAACTGGCCAAATGGAGCAAAACCATCCGTACAAAGGCCAAGTCGCACATGACGGGGTTCCTCAGCAAAGTCGGGGTAAAGCATATCAAACCGCTTCCATTCCTCTCCATCACTCGGATGACACATCTTTCCCGGAGTACGGGGATTTTCCTTGTGCCATCTCATTTGCTCGGCAATGTTTTTGGTAGCAAACATTCTTTGAAGTCTAGGAGCTAGAGGAAAGTAAGTTACGGGATTTTCGGGTATTGGTTTCTTACTCTTTTCACCTCTCTTTTTTTCATTCTTTCCCTTTTTACCCTTCAAGACAATACTTACCTCAATTGTCTTATATCTAGCCTTTTCACATTTACTACACTTGTCAAGCAAAGCATCATCCTTCCAAAAGAGCATACATCCATCGGGACATGCATCAATCTTGTAATGCGGAAGTTCTAGACCTTTCACTACTTTTTTGGTATTGTAGAATGATCGGGTCATGACATTATTATCGGGGATAACATCCTCAATCAAAGAAGCAATGCCATCAACACAAGTACATGGCAAATTGTACTCACATTTCAAAGTTACTATCCTAGAGGCGGCTTCTAACAATGACATTTTGCTCCCTTCATATAATGGTTTTTCACTCGCCTTTAACATATCAAAAAAGGCTTTTGCTTGTGGGTGTGGTTCTTCTTCACTCATTGTTATATGATCATTATTGAAAATATTAGACTCAAATGCATCAACTACCATATCTCTATATGGGTTCTCATTTTGTGGGATTTGAGATTGTTCGGGAAGTGAAAAATATTATTCTCCATGAGAAATCCAATTGTAGTAGTTTGGACAAAACCCGTTTGTATAAAGATGTTCTTGAACCTCAATGTCATGTAGATATCTCATGTTTTTGCATTTAATACAAGGACACCTAAGTTTCTTTGCTACTAAATCATACTAGTCTTGTTGTCTAGCAAATTCAATAAACTCGGCAACCCCCTTTATAAATCTAGCGGTAGGACGTCTTTTCTTATCAAGTCTATCTTCGTACATCCATGTACGTTCCAACCTCTTCATTTTAATCTAACCATTAACCCACACAACAATAATTACAACAATATTGATTATCAATTATTACTAACTCTAGGAACATATCTATTATCAATAATAAACCAAACAATAATATTGTCAACATCGATACTAACTATACTAAAATTAACATATCACTAATTAAACTACTATCATTCTAATTAATAACATTATCAACATGGATACTAAACAACTATCAAACTAATATTATCAACATGGATATTTGTTATTAACAATATACTAACATAATACATACACGCTTTAATTATAAAATCCTAACATTCTATTCCCTCCATCACAATTATTTATTTGTGTTTTGATTAAAACAACCATAAAAAAATAATTTAAAGGGCAAACAAATGAATAAGACGGAGGGAGTACTAACTTTCTACCATCAATAATACTCCCATTTATACTAATTTAGTCAATCAACAATCCTAACATCATCAAAAACACCAATACATTGTCAATTACACCCTCGATTAACATAATGTTAACAATTTCACAAAACCCCCAATTTATATAAACCCTAACCATCAACCTACACAAACCCTAACTAACTAACCATTAGAACTTTGTAAGCATCACAAATTATACATAAACATCATAATACTAATTACAATCATAATACTAATTAAAATCATAAAATAAACAAACAAACAAGCTAAGGAATTAGATTTAGGAGAGCAAAATCGCACCTAATTAAGGAAAAGTGACGGAAATAGAATAAGAGTCGGAGTTTGTTGGTGAGGACGGTGGTGATATCGGTGGAGCTAGTGTCGGAGTGGTGGTCGGAGAGGTGGTTAAGGGAATGGAGTAGTGGTGGTGGCGATTATGTAAAGGAAATGGGGATTTTCGGGTGTTTGAAGGAAATGAGTAAAGTTGAAGGCGGATGAGTTTTGCGTGTTCTGGATAATAGCCAATTTGGCGACTGATCTGGTAGTCGCCAAATGGCTTATCAGTCGCCAATTTGGCGACTGATTTCAGTCGCCCGAGTTTTTTTTATTAAAATCTGAGGATTGTTTCAGTCGCCAAATTGGCGACTGAAATCATTCGCCTTATTATATTTTCAGTCGCTAAATTGGCGACTACTTGTATCAGTCGCCTTATAACAGTCGCCTGAAACAAGATTTTATTGTAGTGGTTAAGAGGCTTGAAGCAGTCCGACTTGTCAACCAAGCGTCGTCATCATCATCGTCCTCTGGCTCCCCACGTCGGCCTGATACTCGCAGGTTGGATGCCGCAAGAGATATGTTGAGCTGTACCCGTCCTACCTTATCTCCACATGCAAGACGTGTACTTGCATGCATTGAATCTGTTATTGCAAAATACGAGGTTAATGATCCGGAAGTCATCAGTATTATCAATATTGTTCCGGATTGTTGGTGGCAGTGTGAGAAAACCTTTTTACTCTTAACCGGAATTGTTCCGGATTATTTAAAATATTTATTTATTTGATGTCGGATGAATGTAATATACTGTAATATAAAATATGGGTTATTCCTAATGAAATAATCAATGATAAAGAATGTTGTTTAAAGTGTTTGAATTGATATGATTAATTCCGTTGATGTTCAATCTTTTGATGTTTAATCAATAGCGATAATAATTTGATATTACATAAAATAAAAAAGACCTTGCTTTATTGATAAAAAAAAACACAATACAGTACACCAAATTTAATCTGGTCAGTATCGGGTCATCGAGTTACATACTAGATAGAATTAAAATGCAAACATTAATATTATATATATATATATATATATATATATATATATATATATATATATATATATATATATATATATAGGCAAGTTATAATGAGTCTACCTTCAAAATTGAGTCCATGAGTCCTCATCTTGCCCTTTGGATGAAAGAGATGGAGGGACAAGATTAGAACAAGATGGAAGGCTAAGATAAAAAGAAAAATGAATGGACAAGATTAGAACAAAATGAAGGGACAAGATTAGAACCAAATGAGTGGGTTTTAATGACTTTCACCTACATTACGAGTACATAATGATGTAACTTTAGTCATTAAGAGTGTAACTTCAACCATTATTTGTGTAACTTCAAAATAAATGTGATTTCGAGTATATAAATTTGAATTTATGTAACTTTAAGATAAGTTTATGTGATTTTTACCTTTTTATGAGGGTAACTTTAGTCATTAAAAGTGTAACTTCAACCATTATTTGTGTAACTTTAAACTAAAATGTGATTTCGAGTATATAAATTTGAATTTATGTAACTTTAAGATAAGTTTATGTAATTTTTGCTTTTTTATGAGGCTAACTTTAGTCATTAAGAGTGTAACTTTAACCATTATTTTTGTAACTTTAAACTAAAATGTCATTTCGACTTTATAATTTTGAATTTATATAATTTTAAAACAAATTTATGTGATTTTAGTTTTATTATGAGTATAACTTTAATTCTTAATTGCGTAACTTTAAGTTAAAATATGAATTAATTTTAATATTTTAATAAGTGTAACTTTAACCTTTATTAGTGAAACTTCATTTATTAACTGTGTAACTTTAGTCAGTTATAGTGTAACTCATGTTTAGGTAACTTTAGTCTTTTCTAGTTTAACTTCAGTCCATACTAATGTAACTATAATCATTAATTAAGTAACTTCAGTCCTTAATAAGATAACTTTAGTCCAGTGCAACTTTAGTCCATAATTGTGAAACTTTAGTCCATACTAGTGAAACTTTAGTCCATACTAGTGAAACTTTAGTCCATACTAGTGAAACTTTAGTACATACTAGTGAAACTTTAGTACACACTAGTGAAACTTTATTACATACTAGTGAAACTTTAGTACATATTTGTATAACTTTAGTACCCAAGGGTGTAACTTTAAGAATAGAATAAAAAAAGATAAATAAAAAATAGAAAAACAAGATCTAAAATATAAAAATCAACCAAAAAAAAAAAACAAGAATAAATAAATATAAAACAAATAGGTTACACAAAAAAAAAGGTTAGTAAAAAACGAATCTAACATAAAACATAGATTTGAAATAAAAAATAAAAAAACATAACAAATCTGAAAAATAAAAAACGAGATTTGAAATAGTGGTAGTTTTTAACCTTTTTTCAGATCTAAAACGAGATTAAATAAGTTTGATGATACAAATTAAAAAAAACAACCACCAACAAAATAAAAAAAAAACAAGGAAACAATAAAAAAAACATCAGATTATGAAGAAAAATTTTAAAAAATAAAAAAGAGAACTAAAGATGAAATCAAATCTGAAAAGAAAAAAAAATTTGAAATGGTGGTGGTGGGCCGTGCGGTGAGGACATGAGAGTGGTGTCGGGCAATCGTTCACCACAGTGAGAGCCGGTAGTGCGTGGCTGCCTGGGGGTGGTGGCCGGTAGTAGCTGCTGGTGGTAGTGTGTCTGTGGCAGGGGAGGAGGTTGGCGGCGGCAGACGGAGTGGCACGAAAGGGTGGTGGGGAAGTGGAGGTGGTCGACCACCACCATCAAAATAGAAAAGGTTTAGGATAGGAGGTGACATGACGGAAGGAGGCGGCGGCAAGGGGTGGTGAGGTAAGAGCGGGTGGTAGTGTACGGTTGAGGAGGGGGTTGGTGGGTGGTGGAGGAGCGGCGGTGGTGGTGAGGCAAGTAGATCTGGGTTTTTTTTTGGGTTTTTTTTAGAGAAATGTA
>JAIUZE010070392.1:0-102041 GCA_022085475.1 Heliosperma pusillum
CACCCAGACCGGTCTGGACCGGCCTGAACCGGCCTGAACCGGCTGGTTTGGGTCCGGTTTTCCAGCCACCAATTCGGCCACCACCACTAATCCCACCAAATTATTTCTAACATGTTTTAATTAACAACATCCATTTTTAACAACCAATTTAACCATCCATCATACAAAAATCATGATTATGACAAATCATAAAAATATGTCAAGAATACCAAACATGCTATAAATTCATCAAACATAATAATAACCACTACTTAGCATGTTACTAACTAAAAATCCATAAATCATACTAACATGATCAAAAACAAAAGATGAACCAAAAACTAAAGAAACAAAAAGTATGCTGACATTATACGTCGAGTAACTCGGCATTGTTACTTAGCTAGCTAAAATCAAGTAGCACCAAAATAATAAGAACTAAGAAAATAAGAAACCCGTCATTTAATCTTCTCCTACGAATCTACGAGTCACCCAAATGTCTTCAAAATCTCCCCTATAAGAAATGACAAGAAAACATTATTAGCACTTAAAACTTGAGTTTCCATAAATTAAAGTGTTGAAAACGATTTTGTCGGAATTTAAAATAAACCACTTGAAGATGGGGAGCGAAGAGGAGATCCTAGAAATATAAGTTAGGACGGATTTAATTAAGAAATGAAGGTGTTATGAAGGTTTTGCTCAAGAACGACGAAGAACGGATGAAGAACGCGAAGAACGCTCAAGAACGATTAAAGAAAGTGATATTTAGATCTTAATTTGATTTGTTGTAAAATGAAAAGTTGTTTGTGAGTAATGTGGAGAGGTTGAGCCGTGTACATATAGAAGGATTAGGAAGTCGGGTTTTGAAATTGTTGTTACGGAATTGACTCGGTTTAATAATTATATTACGGTAATTGATTAGATATAAATATATATTAAGTTAATTAAATGAAATATCTAAATATTATGTTATTGTAATGAAAAGAAAGAAAATATCCAATCTTAAGAGGAGGAAAAAAGAGACGTGAGAATTGAAGAGAAATCGGGTCTGTTTTTAAGCGATTGCTGAATTTAAGTTGACAGACCGATAAAGTTACAAATATCTTAGATCTTATTATTAGTTTAATCATATTAATTAAAAGATCTAACATGAGTGGAAAATAGGTGACATGGGGCGTGTGAAATGGGTAGGAATCGGGTCTGATTTTGAGCGATTTGCGTAATTTAAACGAACGGATCGATAAAGCTACAAATATCTTAGATATTTGTATTAGTTTAATCGAAACAATTAAAATATCTCAAGTGAGTGGAAAACGATGACATGCGCGCGTGACTCATGCCAAAGTCGAGTTTCGATTTTGTTTCGGGATTTACGATGACTCGGAAATAGTTAAATGACGTTCGGTTTAAAACCGTAAAAGTTATTCTTTAAATTCCGAATAAATTCAAAATAATTATATTAAATTATGATAAATCTTAATAAATCTAAATAAAAATAAATTAAAAATATAATTTTTTAAATAAAATTTCGGTCTTCAAAATTGCAAGGCGAGTCGGGAAAAGTCAACGAAAGTCAAAGTCGACTTAAAAGTCGAGAAAAGTCAAAATGACTTAAAAGTTTAAGAAAAGTTTATGACGACTTAAAAGTCAAGAAAAGTCAATGACGACTTTAAAAAGTCAAGAAAAAGTCAAAGACGACTTAAAAGTCAAGAAAAGCAAAGATGACTAAAAACGGTCTTTTCATGAAATCTCTCAGAAATTCCAAATACGAACGCGGAATTTCAAAATACGACTCGGAACAAAAATTTCTATTTTAAAACCTTAAGTCTGCTGAAAAGTGTTAGTAAATATTTTTACTAGAAAAATTGGGTACTTTTCGGGTTGTTACAATCACCCCTCCTTTTAAAAAGTTTCGTCCTCGAAACTTAGAAGAAGGAACGTAACATATATGTAGGTCTATTTCAAATTTTAAAAATATATTCGTAATAAAATTACAGGGTCTTATCACTGGGGCGGAAGGTTCTCGTCAGCTGTTACGAACACCAACGTCCCAAATCAAAGACTTTAAAAGATACATTTCCGCATCAATAAATGAGAAAACTAGTTATCGAACGTCTCCAATAACAAGTCTCCACATTCCTTGACGGTAAAATACTTGAAATCATAAAATATTTCCAAAAGCTTTTAGTTCAAAAATTTCATAGTAAAAGTAATAACTCTATTATCTATGCCTAAAATTTCTAACTACAGCTTATAGTAATCTATCTAAGAGAAATGATAATCCATATAAGGAACGGAATATTCGAAAGAATAAATTGAATAGAAAGAGGAAAAAAAGAAAGATATTAGCCGGAAAAGTAGATCCGTTATGGATATAGAAATGTCCGAATGAAGATAAGAGCATGAAAACACATTTCCGGACGGTAAAGATATAGGAGTACTTTCTCCAACTGAAGCTTTGAGAGGTATTTTATCGGATAGTCTCATTGAACTAAAGGACAAAGAAGTTCCCGTATAAATTAAACACGGTATTTCTTAAATTGAAAACATACCAGTCACAATGTCTGGGTGAGCATCGGCCTCAGCGCGGCTTACGATGAAAATTCGACCCCTCGGTCTCCCAGAAATAGCTGGTGTAGAAGCTATCTTCTTCCTATTAGGACATACATTAGCTTGGTGTCCCGGTTTCTGACAAGCATAGCACACAATTGGCTGGTTGTAACAGCCCATACCGGGATGTCTAGGCATCTTGCACCTAAAACAGATACGACCCTGAAGATCGTTGTTGTTGCTCGGAACGAATGGACGGTTTCTCTTATTTGCTTGTCCACTCTGAAAGTTTCTCCTCTTGTTTGGAAAAGAAGAAGAAAAGGAAGGTCGAGAAGCAGAATATAATGGTCTCTTGCCATAAGAATTAGGAGCAACATACGAGGAACGAGCCTCGTCGGCAATCTCCCGAATAGAACTCTCTGCCCATATGGCATCATTGTAAATAGAGACAAAGGAAGTAGCACCCCTACTGATCTTGCCCTTCACCTCAGGAGAAAGCTGTCCTAGGTAAAAGAAGGCCTTGTCTTCCTCCCTTGAAATAAGCCGAGTGGCATAATGAGCCAACTCGTTGAACTTGGTTGTGAACTTCTGAACTGAGAGAACTCCTTGTTTGAAGTCCATGAATTCTTTCAGTTTCTGCTGTCTCAATTCATCCGGGTAGAACCTCGCCTCCAATAGTTCACGGAAACGAGTCCACCCAAAATCTGGTTCGAACTTAGAAGTAGGGCCAGTAAGTGACCACCACTGATCAGCTTCCTTCACTAAGAAGTGGGAAGCAAGACGGACTTTATCCGCTTCAAGAACATCATAAAGAGAGAAGTTCTTCTCCATTTCTCGGATCCATTCAGAAAGTTTGACGGGATCCCCTTCACCATCATAGGTTTTGGCTTGGCTCCTAGATAGTTGAGAAGCAACCCATGTACAACTCTCGTGTCTCTCACGGTCAGGAATAGGATTTGCTTGTTGATTTTGCTGATTTTGAATAATAACAGTAAGAGCTGCTAAGATCGTGTTGTCGATTCTCGGAGGCATCTTGCAAAAGAAAACACAGATTAGTACTTATCATTTAGAAAGCACAAAGAGACTACAACATAAATCCTAATCTACCCATCCTACCATTCTATCTCACAAGTTTATTATTTTATTAAGGTCAAGTTATTTATACAAGGGTACACAAAAGTGCGTCGGGAGCAAAAATGCTCTGATACCAACTGTGACACCCTCAAATTTGCGGAAAGAAAAAAAATAATTTAAATACATAACGAAGGGTGTCATAAATAAAAAGGTTCATTACAAAAGAAAATTTATATTATACATAAGAATTATACAAGACGGGAGACATATCTCCCGTATAAATCCGGAAATAAAAGAGTGTATAATAATATACAATCTAAGAACCGAATATAGGTCCAAGGTAAATACTTCGCTCGCTAGCTCGTCAATGTACCCCAAATATGCATTCACCACCTGTTCGACCGCATAAAATATAAACACGGAAGCCACAGTCAGTGGGGAGTAACTCCGAGTTCTCCCAGCCAAGAAATGTCGAGTTTAATGAAACATGAAAACATAAAAGCAATGTATATATAAAATACAAAACCTTAACATATATGATATGCTTTTCATGTTATGAAACAGTTAACTAACATATAACCTATCATATGAAAGCTATCATGTGAATTCGATAATAAAATATAACTCGAGGTAGGGAAGCTGGTATGCTGGCTCAGCGGTTACCAATTAACATGGCCCTGATACACTCAAACCCTAATCAACACGTAATCATGTGAATCAGTTAACAATCGGTAATCCAACTCTATCAATCCTAGCCGGCTTGCATCTCACCTTCTAGAACTCATAGAATCATACAAACATGAAAGACCAATACTTCTATAAACAGGCATAAGTTCCTAGCACGGCCCATAGTCGATTGTAACTCGAGGCTATACCACAAGGTAGGAAAACATCCTAGTCCTAAACTGATCAGACCTAGCGACAACAGCTATTCCGTTCCCCGTCCCATGACATAACCGTCTATGAGAAACTCTACTAGGCGACCCCCTAAGCAGAGATGGCTAGTACTTAAGCTGGCTCCATTTCCAAAGTGGAACTAGGCAGCCATGCCCCGACTTGTATATAAACCCACCAAGCCGAGACACAAAAGCTATCATCAGGTGAACATATACTCGTTAAAGACAGTACTTGCCTATCTATGTCATGGTCCAAGCTACTCATTTAGAATGAGAATGGTCAAGACGCCATATACTCATAATTCTCTATGGGTACTTAGTCAACACGACACCAACCATATAATAAAACAGTCACGGGAAAAACATCCTATCATGTGACTAATTTCATATAAATAATAACCAAATATCATATCGCCTCATCTCTACTAAGGCTAATTCAATAATCAAATAAAACCTTACTTGAAGACAAATCCCCGACCCGAGTCCCGCGACGGGTCATCAGTCAAATCGGGGCTGACTAGATCTTAGTTTGACCAAACCCGTTGTATCAAACCGGCTAGAAACAGAGTCTTATCACATAGACATAAAATCAACATATTCATTACATGTTATTTTAATAAAACTTCTAACATGTTAATTATTAAATCTTACGTAAAACCCCGCTTGACTTAAAGGATATTAAATTAAACTACGATCTCGTCTTATAATTTCTAACATGTGAGAAATAATAATTTAATGAAAAACCTTTTTAATTAAATTTTACTTATTAATATTTCTCGCTTGCTAATTATTACAAAACGCGATAAAAATGACGATAACTCAAAAACCGTCACAAGTCCCAAAGTGGGACCCACGGGCTGAGTTGGGCCGGACCCCACATGGGCTTAGATGGGCCCCACGGGCCTGTTTTGCTCAAAATGGCTGTTTTGCTTTAATTTTTCAAAAACCGATTTCTAATATTTTCCCGCATGCTTAACATAATTAAAACCCGTCAACACAACAATTGAACAATCAAACATCGACACAACCCAAAGACCAAAACCCGGACCCACCACGGACCAACCCAGACCGGGTCTGAACCGGCCTGGACCGGTCTGGTTGGTCCGGTTCAGCCCCCTTCCCCACGGTTCACCAACAAACCAACACCAATTAATTTCTAACATGTTTTAATCATCAAACAACCATTCTAACAACCATCATACAAAAATCAAGACTAACATAATTCATCCAAATTCCTCAAGAACACTAAACATATTAAAATTTCCTAAACAACATAAAAATCATAACTTATAAAAAAAATCATCAAAATTCTTCAAGAACACTAAACTTGTTAAAATTTCCTAAACAACTTAAAAATCATAACTTCTTAAAAATCATCAAACTTCATCAAAAACATTAAACATATTATAAATTCATACAAAATCATAAAAATCATAACTTATGGAAAATCATCCAAATTTACCAAGAACACTAAAAACAACATAAAAATTCCTACAACATAAAAAAATCCTCAAGAACAATAAAACAACATAAAAATTCCATAGAACATAATAAAATTTATAACCTATCATATTACTACCAAAAATTCCAAAATCATAAAAATATGAACCAAAATAAAAGATGAACTAAAACTAAAGAAACAAAGCTAAAGCTATGTTACTACCAAAAATCATAAATAACCATAACATGAATCCATAAACTAAAACCTATGTGACATTAATTCGTCGAGTAAATCGGAATTGTTACCTTAGCTAGCCAAAATCACTTAGCACAAAAATAATAAGAAGTAATAATTAAGAAACCCTTCTACTAGTCTTCACCCAAAATATAAGAGTCTCCAAATTCGTCTTCAAACTCTTCCCCTATAAGAAATAACAAGAAAACAATTATTAGAACTTAAACTTAATTTTCCATAATTAAATGTTGAAAACGATCTTGACGGAATTGAAAATAAACCGTACTAGAAGATGGAGAGCGAAGAGGAGAGTCTAGAAATATAAAGTAGGAAGGATTTAATTAAGAAACGAAGATTCTATGAAGGTTTTGCTCAAGAACGATGAAGAACAAATGATGAACGATGAAGAACACGAAGAACGATTAAATAAAGTGATGTTTTGATCTTTATTTGATTTGTTGAAAGATGAAAAGTTGTTTGTGAGTTATGATGGGTGGTGGAGCCGTGTGTTTATAGGCAAATAAGGCTGTCGGATTTTGAATTCGTTGTTACGTAATTGACTCGCGTTTAATAATTATTTTACGGTGAACGATTTAATATAATTTACGATAAAGTAAATATCAAGATATTATGATATTAAAATGAAAAATAATGAAAATATCAAGACTTAAGAGTGGGTAAGGGAGCCGTGTGATGTTGAGCTTGTCGGGTCCGATTTCGCGCGTTTTGCGTAGTTTTCGTTAACTGATCGATAAAGTGAAATAATATCTAGATATTATAATATTATAATCAAAAGTAATGAAATATCAAGCCCTATTAGAGGACTAAATGGACCGTGGGGCATGGTGAGGATTCGGTCTGTTTTTGCTCGATTTGCGTAATCTTCGTTGACGGATCGATAAAGTAAGTAAATATCTAGATATTTTGATTATTTTAATCAAAATAAATAAAACATCTAATGGTGAGTGGGAAGCGATGACATCAACGTGTGACTCATGCCAAAGTCGAGTTTCGATTTTGTTGCGCGCATTACGATGCGTCGGGAATAGTTAAATGACGTTCGAGTAAAAACCGTAAAGTTATTCTTTAAATTCCGAATAAATTCAAAATAATTATATTAAATTATGATAAATCATAATAAATCTTAATAAAAATAAATTAAAAATATTATTTTTTTAAATACAATTTCGGTCTTCAAACTTGCAAGACGAGTCGGGAAAAGTCAACGAAAGTCAAAATCGACTAAAAAGTCGGAAAAGTCAAAATGGCTTAAAAGTTCAGAAAAGTTTAAGACGACTTAAAAATAAATAAAAAGTCAATGACGACTTTAAAAAATCAAGGAAAAGTCAAAGACGGTTTAAAAGTCAAGAAAAGTCAAAGATGACCAAAAACGGTCTTTTCATGAAATCTCTCAAAAATTCCAAATATGAACGCGGAATTTCAAAATACGACTCGGAACAAAAATTCCTATATTAAAAACTTAAGTTCTACTGAAAAGTATCCATAAGCTATGGCTTAAGCAAATTGGGTACTTTTCGGGTTGTTACAAGAATAAAATAGCATGAAATGAATATGATGTTCTTATGTTCAAGCCTAAATGGCTAAGACTCTGTTTCTAGCCGGTTTGACCAAACGGGTTTGGTCAAACTATGATCTAGTCAGCCCCGTTTTGACTGATGACCCGTCGCGGGACCTCGGGTCAAGGATTTTGGTCCTTCAGGTAAGGTTTTATTTAATTAATGAATGATTGAGCCTTAGTAGATATGAGGCGATATGATATTGGAATATGATTTGTATGCAATTAGTCACATGATAGGAAGTTTTTCCCGTGACTGTTTAATTGTATGATATATGTTGTGTTGACTAAGTACCCATAGAGAATTATGATTATATGGCGTGTTGACCATTCTAATTCTAGATGAGTACCTTAGACCATGACATTGATAGACCTTACTATCTTTAACGAGTATATAGTTCACAGCTTGATAGCTTTTGTGTCACTGACCTGGGATTTTGATACCATGCCGGGGCATGGCTGCCTAATTGCTTCCACTTTGGGAATGAAGCCAGCTTAAGTACTAGCCAACTCTGCTAGGGGGTCTCCTAGTAGAGATTCTCATGTACTTTTGGTCATGAGACCAGGAAATGGGTTTAGCTGTTGTCGCTAGGTCTGATCAGTCTAGACTAGGATGTTTTCCTACCTTGTGGTAAGAGCCTCGAGTTTACAGAATCGACTTATTGACTGTCTAAGAACTTATGCCTGTTTCCTAGACTATTGGTCTTTCATGTTGAATGGATTCTATCAATCCTTTAGAAGGGTGAATGCAAGCCGGCCTACGTTGTGAGTTTTGGATTAAACGGTTTTAACTGATTCACATGAAATAGCTTTGCATGATTAGCTTAGCCTTCCAATATGCTAGGTATATGTTTTAGTTAATTGTTTTCATAACATGAAAAGCATATCGTATATGTTAAAGTGTTGTATTTTCCATATACATCCCTTTTATGTTATTCATGTTTTATTAAATTCGACATTTCGTGGCTGGGAGAACTCGGAGTTACTCCCCACTGACTGTGGCTTCCGTGTTTATATTTAATGCGGTTGGCAGGTTTGTGATGCATACTTGGGTACATTGACGAGCTAGCGAGTGAAGTATTACCTTGGACCTATATTCGGTTCTTAGGATTGTATTATTTTAATACACTCTTTTATTTCCGTATTTATTAGGGAGATATGTCTCCCGTTTTGGATACTTCTTATGTATAATATTATTTCCTTTTTGTTATGAACCTTTTTCTTTAAGACACCTTTGTTATGATGAATATATTTAATAGTAGGTTCCGGTTTAAAAATTTACCGATTTTCACTAAAGTGAACCTATTAAAAACGTATTCTCATCTTTTATTTATTTAAATTACTTGTTTATATTTCCGCAAATTCGAGGGTGTCAGTTGGTATCAGAGCATTTTTGCTCCCGACGCACGTTTGGTGTACCCTTGTATAAATAACTTGACCTTAATAAAATAATAAACTTGTGAGATAGAATGGTAGGATGGGTAGATTAGGATTTATGTTGTAGTCTCTTTGTGCTTGCTAAATGATAAGTACTAATCTGTGTTTTCTTTTACAAGATGCCTCCGAGAGTTGACAACGCGGTCCTAGAAGCTCTTACTCTTATGATACAAAATCAACAAAATCAACAGCCGAATCCTATTCCTAATCCTCCTCACGACCATGAGAGACACAGGAGTTATACATGGGTTGCTTCACAACTGTCTAGGAACAAAGCCAAAACCTATGGTGGTGAAGTGGATCCCATCGAGCTTTCGGAATGGATACGGGAAATGGAGAAGAACTTTTCTCTATATGATGTTCTTGAAACGGATAAAGTCCGTCTTGCTTCCCCCTTCTTAGTGAAGGAAGCTGATCAGTGGTGGTCACTTTCTGGCCCTACTTCTAAGTTGGAACCTGGTTTTGGTTGGACTCGTTTCCGTGAGCTATTAGAGACGAGGTTCTACCCTGATGAATTGAGGCAGCAGAAACTGAAGGAATTCATGGACTTCAACCAGGGAAGTCTCTCAGTTCAGGAGTTCACGACCAAATTCAACGGGTTGGCTCATTATGCGACTCGGCTTATTAAAAGGGAGGAAGACAAGGCATTCTTTTACCTGGGAAAACTTTCTCCTCAGGTGAAGGGCAAGATCAGTAGGGGTGCTACTTCCTTTGTCTCTATCTACAACTATGCTATATGGGCAGAGAGTTCAATTCGCGAGATTGCCGACGAGGCTCGTACCTCGTATGTTGCTCCTAATGCTTATGGTAAGAGACCGTTGTATCCTACTTCTCGACCTTCCTTTTCCTCCTCTTTCTCAAACAAGAGGAAGAATTTTCAGAGTGGACAAGCAAATCAGAGTAACCGTCCATTCGTCCCGAGCAACAACAACGATCCTAAGGGTCGTATCTGTTTTGCGTGCAAGATGCCTATGCATCCCGGTATTGGCTGTTTCAACAAGCCAATTGTGTGCTATACTTGTCTGAAACCGGGACACAAGTCATTTGTATGTCCTGATAGGAAGAAGATAGCTTCTACACCAGCTACTTCTGGGAGACCGAAAGGTCGAATTTTCATCATGAGCCGCGCTGAGGCCGATGCTCAACCAGACATTGTGACTGGTATGTTTTCAATTTATGAAATACCGTGTTTAATTTTATTTGATACGGGAGCTTCTTTGTCCTTTATTTCGATGAGACTATCCGATAAATTACCTCTCAAAGCCTCAATTGGAGAAAGTACTCCTATATCTTTACCGTCCGGAGATGTGTTTTCATGCTCTTATGTTCATTCGGACATTCCTATATCAATAAACGGATCTACTTTTCCGGCTAATCTCCTTCGGTTCCCTCTTGAAGAATTTGATATCATTCTGGGCATGGATTGGTTATCTACATATCATGCTCGATTTGAATGCCGTGACCAGAAGATTATTCTCAAAAGCCCTTTAGGTACCCGGGTATCCTATCAGGGGCTCGAAAACAACCACGTGAACTTGTTTCGCTATGAATTATTGTAAAGCTATCAAGAATGGTTACAATCGTTCCTATGTGTTTGTGACTAACTTCTTAGTCGTAAAACTAAACACTTCGTCTTGCCCTTCAATTTGGAAGATGTGCAATGTTCAGAATATCCAGATATTTTTCCCGATGAATTACCCGGAATTCCTCCTGAAAGAGATGTTGAATTTTCCATTTATCTAGTTCCTGGAACTGGACCAATTGCTAAAGCTCCTTATCGTATGGCTCCTTCCGAATTGAAAGAGTTGAGAATCCAACTTGATGACTTGATTGAGAAAGGCTTTATTAGGCCTAGTGCTTCTCCTTGGGGTTCTCCCGTTCTCTTTGTGAAGAAAAAAGACGGTTCTATGCGACTGTGCATTGATTATCGTGAGTTGAACCGTGTCACAATCAAAAATAAATATCCATTTCCGCGTATTGATGATCTCTTTGACCAGTTACGTGGTGCTTCAACTTTTTCAAAGATTGATCTTAGATCGGGTTATCATCAAATTCCCGTTCGTGAAGCAGATATTCCCAAGACTGCTTTTAGCTCGAGGTATGGTCATTTCAAATTTAAAGTGATGCCATTTGGTTTGACTAACGCTCCAGCAATATTCATGGATCAGATGAATCGTACCTTCAGCGAGTACCTCGATAAATGTGTTGTAGTATTCATTGATGATATTTTGATCTTTTCTAAATCTAAGGAAGAACATGCTGATCACCCTCACCTATCCGAACCATTTTGGGTGTTCTTCGACTCCAAAATGGTACGCTAAGTTCTCTAAATGTGAATTCTGGTTGCTCGAGGTATCTTTCCTTGGTCATGTCATTTCAAAAGACGGTGTTATGGTCGATCCAGCTAAGATTGAGGCCGTGGTGGAATGGAAGAGTCCGAAAAATGTGTCTGAGATTCGGAGTTTTCTTGGTTTAGCGGGTTATTACCGTCGGTTTGTGAAAGATTTCTCTAAGTTAGCAAGACCGATGACTCAATTTCTAAAGAAGGAAGCAAAGTATATCTGGACCGATGAATGTGAAAATGCCTTCTTGGAATTAAAGAAGAGATTGACTACCGCACCGGTGTTAACTGTACCAAATGATGAAGCTGATTATGATGTCTATTGTGATGCTTCTAAGCATGGTTTGGGATGTGCCTTAATGCAGAATAGAAAAGTCATTGCATATGCTTCTCGACAACTCAGGGTTCATGAAGTGAACTACCCGACTCATGATCTTGAGTTAGCAGCTGTGGTGCATGCATTGAAAACTTGGAGACACTAGCTTATTGGAGTTCATTGTCGAATCTATACCGATCATAAAAGCTTGAGGTGCATCTTTACTCAGAAGGAGTTGAATATGAGACAGAGAAGATGGTTAGAGTTAGTGAATGATTATGATGCCGAGTTGATTTACCATGAAGGAAAGGCAAATGTTGTGGCAGATGCATTGATTAGAAAGACTAGTCATTCATTGAATGCTCTTAGTACTTTACCCGATGAACTGGTAACAGAATTTCAGAAGCTTAAGATACAGTTTGTTGGGAAAGGATTCGATTATCTTGGTGCTTTGACTGCGGAACCCGATTTCTATAGAGAGATTCGTACTTATCTACCGGAGGATGCTACTTTCATCGCCATACGAGCAAAAATACTATTTGGGCAAGCTAAGGATTGTGTGGTGGATAATGATGGCTACCTTCGTTACCATGGTCGAATGTATGTTCCGAGAAGTGCCGAGTTGAGGAAGAGAATACTTGATGAACCTCACCTTTCTCCTTATTCTATTCATCCGGGTGGCGACAAAATGTATAAAGATTTGAGACCGCAATTCTGGTGGCCTATGATGAAGATTGAAGTGAAGGAGTATGTTAGTAGATGTCTTACTTGTCAGAAGGTGAAGATTGAACATCAAAGACCCGGAGGTTTGCTACAACCCTTGGAAATTCCTCTTTGGAAATGGGAGTCTATTTCTATGGACTTCGTGATGGCTTTACCTAGAACTTCTAGTAGAAAGGATGCCATCTGGGTTATTGTAGACCGTCTAACCAAGTGTGCCAGATTCATGCCTATCAAAGAAACTTGGAAGATAGATGTCTTAGCCCGTGTCTATGTGGATGAGATAGTGCGTTACCATGGAGTGCCTAAAGATATAGTTTCAGATCGTGATCCGAGATTCTGTTCCCGATTCTGGACGGCTTTACAAGAAGCCATGGGTAGTAAATTATTGATAGCCATACATTTCAGCCGCTAACTTAGGTTCAAACCGTAGAGACGATCCAAACTTTGGAAGATCTGTCTCCGGCTTGTGCCATAGATTTCACGCTTCTTGGGAGAATGTTTGCCTCTGTTGAATTTTTTCTTTATACCAACAGTGTACCATGCTTCTATCAAGATGGCACCGTACGAGGCTTTTATACTGTAAGGAAGTGCCGTAGTCTCGTTTTGTTGGGACCAAGTCCAGATGATCATGTGTTTGAGTCCCACATAGTGAACTGAAAAAACGATTGATCAAGTTCAAGTCATTCTGAGCGAATGAAAGCCGCTTCAAGATGACAAAATCCTATGCCGATGTCCGTCTTCACCACCTTGAATTTGATGTTGATGACCGTGTATTCCTTAAAGTGTCACCAATGAAAGGAGTGAAACGGTTGGAGTGAAAGGAAAGTTGAGTCCTAAATATATTGGACCGTTTCGCGTGCTTAAAAGAGTTGGTCCCGTTGCTTATCGTCTGGAATTACCTCCGAACTTGAGTAAAGTTCATGATGTGTTCCATGTTTCGCAATTGAAGAAGTATATAAGTGATCCGAGTCATATTATTCAAGAAGAAGTGTTGGACTTGGAACCTAATTTGGCTTTGGAAGAAAGGCCGATTAGTATACTTGAAAGGGCTAACAAACAACTCCGAAACAAGGTGGTGCCTGTAGGTCGTATCCCTTTGGCGTGTGGAAACGTCGCATCGAACACTTGGGAACCCGAAACTAAAAAATTAGATAAATATTACCGGTCTTGCTTGAGGTAAATTTCCTTCTTTCTTTCCTCTTTCCATTAGATTTAGCCGTTCAAAGATTACGTACCTTCTATCGATATTCTTGATGCTGACGAGAACCTGCCGTTCCGTAGATAAGAACCCGTATTTTATTACAAATATATTTTTAACAGTTTTGAAATAGACCTACATATATGTTACGTTCCTTCTTCTAAGTTTCGAGGACGAAACTTTTTTAAAAGGAGGGGTGATTGTAACAACCCGAAAAGTACCCAATTTGCTTAAGCAATAGCTTATGGATACTTTTCAGTAGAACTTAAGTTTCTAATATAGGAATTTTTGTTCCGAGTCGTATTTTGAAATTCCGCGTTCGTATTTGGAATTTTTGAGAGATTTCATGAAAAGACCGTTTTTGGTCATCTTTGACTTTTCTTGACTTTTAAACCGTCTTTGACGTTTCCTTGACTTTTTAAAGTCGTCATTTACTTTTCTTGACTTTTAAAGTCGTCTTAAACTTTTCTGAACTTTTAAGTCATATTCGACTTTTCTCGACTTTTCAGTCAACTTTGACTTTCGTTGACTTTTCCCGACTCGTCTTGCGATTTTGAAGACCGAAATTTTATTTAAAAAAAATTATATTTTTGATTTATTTTTATTAAGATTTATTAGGATTTATTATAATTTAATATAATTATTTTGAATTTATTCGGAATTTAAAGAATAACTTTTACGGTTTTTAATCGAACGTCATTTAACTATTCCCGACGCATCGTAATGCGCGCAACAAAAGCGAAACTCGACTTTGGCATGAGTCACACGTTGATGTCATCGCTTTCCACTCACCATTAGATGTTTTATTTATTTTGATTAAAATAATCAAAATATCTAGATATTTACTTACCTTATCGATCCGTCAACGAAGATTACGCAAATCGAGCAAAAACAGACCGAATCCTCACCATATCACACGGCTACTTTAGTGCTCTAATAGATCTTGATATTTTAATTTCTTTTGATTAATATATCATAATATCTAGATATTATTTTACTTTATCGATCAGTTAACGAAAAATACGCAAAACGCTCGAAATCGGACCCGACAAGCTCAACATCACACGGCTCCCTTACCCACTCTTAAGCCTTGATATTTTCATTATTTTTCATTACAATATCATAATATCTTGACATTAACTTTATCGTAAATTATATTTAATCATTTACCGTAAAATAATTATTTAACGCGAGTCAATTACGTAACAACAATTTCAAAACTCGACATCTTTATTTGGCCTATATTACACGGCTCAACCCACTCTCCACTCACCAACAACTTTTCATTTTTTACAACAACTCAAATAAAGATCAAAACATCACTTTATTTAATCGTTCTTCGTGTTCTTCGTCGTTCATCAATCGTTCTTCATCGTTCTTGAGAAAAACCTTCATAAAATCTTCATTTCTTAATTAAATCCTTCCTAATTTATATTTCTAGACTCTCCTCTTCGCTCCTCATCTTCTAGTACGGTTTATTGTCAATTCCGTCAAGATCGTTTTCATCATTTAATTATGGAAAATTTAGTTTAAGTTCTAATAATTGTTTTTCTTGTTATTTCTTATAGGGGAAGAGTTTGAAGACGAATTTGGGGACTCTTACATTTTGGGTGAAGACTAGTAGAAGGGTTTTCTTATTTATATATTTCTTATATTTTGGTGCTAAGTGATTTTGGCTAGCTAAGGTAACGATTCCGTTTTACTCGACGAATTAATGTCACATAGCCTTAGTTTTGTTTTTGTAGTCTTTAGTTTTGGCTCATGTTATGGTATTTAGGATTTTAGTTAGTAACATAGTCTTTAGTTTTGTTTCTTTTGATTTTGGTTCATCTTTATTTTTGGTTCATGTTTTTTTGATTTATGGATTTTTAGTTAGTAATATGTTAAGTAGTGGTTATTATGTTGTTTTATGATTCTTGATGATTTTTATGTTTTATGGAATTTTTATGTTGTTTTATGATTCTAGATGATTTTTTTATGTTTTATGGAATTTTTATGTTGTTTTATGATTTTTGATGATTTTAAGTTGTAGGAAATTTTTATGATGATTTATTGTTCTTGATGATTTTTAAGTTGTAGGAAATTTTTATGATGATTTATTGTTCTTGATGATTTTTAAGTGGTAGGAAATTTTTATGATGATTTATTATTCTTGAAGAATTTTAATGATTTTTACTAAGTTATGATTTTTATGTTGTTTATGAAATTTTAACAAGTTTAGTGTTCTTGAAGAATTTTAATGATTTTTACTAAGTTAGGATTTTTATGTTGTTTATGAGATTTTAACAAGTTTATTGTTCTTGAAGAATTTTAATGATTTTTACTAAGTTATGATTTTTATGTTGTTTTAGTGTTCTTGACAAATTTTGATGATCTTTAATAATAATGATTTTTGTAAGGATGGATGTTAAAATGGTTGTTTGATGATTAAAACAAGTTGGAATTGATTTTGGTGTTGTTTGTTGGTGAACCGTGGGGAAGGTGCTGAACCGGACCAAACCAGCCGGTCCAGGCCGGTCCAGACCGGTCTGGGTTGGTCCATGGTGGGTCCGGGTTTCGGTCTTTGGGTTGTGTCGATGTTTGATTGATTGATTGTTGTTTTGTCGGGTTTTAAATATGTTAAAGCATGCGGGAAATATTAGGAAACGGTTTTTAGTAAAATCGAATCAAAGGCCAAAACAGCCCAATTCTGTCCGTGAGGCCCAAAACAGGCCCATGTGGGTCCGGCCCAATTCAGTCCGTGGGTCCCACCTTGGGACTCGTGTCGGTTTTTGAGTGATCGTCATTTTTATCGTGTTTTGTAATATTTAGCAAGTGGGAAATATTAATAAGTAAAATATTTAATTAAAAAGGTTTTCATAAAATTATTATTTCTCACATGTTAGAAATTATAATACGAGATTAGTTTACGTGGAAATCATTTAAGTCAAGCGGGTTTTGGGTATAATATGATAATTCACATGTTAGAAGTAGTAATAAAATAACATGTAATGAATATGTTGATTTTATGTCTATGTGATAAAGACTCTGCTTCTAGACGGTTTGATCCAACGGGTTTGGTCAAACTAAGATCTAGTCAGCCCCGATTTGACTGATGAACCGTCGCGGGACTCGGGTCGGGGATTTGTCTTCAAGTAAAGTTGTATTTAATTATTGAATTAGCCTTAGTAGATATGAGGCGATATGATATTTGATTATTATTGATATGCAATTAGTCACATGATAGGATGTATTCCCGTGACTGTTTATTTATATGGTTGGTGCCGTGTTGACTAAGTACCCATAGAGAATTATGGATATATGGCGTCTTGACCATTCTAATTCTAAATGAGTAGCTTGGACCATGACATTGATAGGCCCGTACTATCTTTAACGAGTATATAGTTCACAGCTTGATAGCTTTTGTGTCCCGGCTTGGTGGGGTTATATCCAAGTCGGGGCATGGCTGCCTGATCCGTTTTGGGACTGGAGTCAGCTTAAGTACTAGCCATCTCTGCTTAGGGGGTCGCATAGTAGAGTTTCTCATAGACGGTTATGTCATGGGACGGGGAACGGAATAGCTGTTGTCGCTAGGTCTGATCAGTCTAGGACTAGGATGTTTTCCTACCTTGTGGTATAGCCTCGGGTTACAGAAGTCTTCTATTGACTGCACTAAGAACTTATGCCTGTTTGTAGAGGTATTGGTCTTTCATGTTTGTATGATTCTATGAGTTCTAGAAGGTGAGATGCAAGCCGGCTAGGATTGATAGAGTTTGGATTAACGATTGTTAACTGATTCACATGATTACGTGTTGATTAGGGTTTGAGTGTATCATGGCCACGTTACAGGGTAACCTCTGAGCTAGCATACCAGCTTACCTACCTATTGTTATATTTATTATCAGATTCACATGATAGCTTTCATATGATAGGTTATATGTTAGTTAACTGTTTCATAACATGAAAAGCATATCATATATGTTAAGGTTTTGTATTTTATATATACATTGCTTTTATGTTTTCATGTTTCATTAAACTCGACATTTCGTGGCTGGGAGAACTCGGAGTTACTCCCCACTGACTGTGGCTTCCGTGTTTATATTTAATGCGGTCGAACAGGTGGTGATGCATATTTTGGGGTACATGACGAGCTAGCGAGCGAAGTATTTTACCTTGGACCTATATTCGGTTCATAGTTTGTATATTATTAGATACACTTTTATTTCCGTATTTATACGGGAGATATGTCTCCCGTCTTGTACATTTCGTTTGTAGAATATTATTTCCGTTTTGTAATGACCTTTTTATTTTATGACACCTTCGTTTTGTACTATCTTATTTCTTTTATGTATTTAAATAAATTTTTTTTTTTTCTTTCCGCAAATTTGAGGGTGTCACAATTATAAACTAAATTAAAAAGTAATTTAGTAAATAATTAGAGGAGTCTAATTAAGGTCTATGGACTTTCACCAAGTCCTTGATGAATATTAAGTAAAAAAAGAAGATCTAATTCCCTACCATCGACATGCGTTACAATTGCTTAATCAACTTGACTCCATCAATATTGGCCATGTACTGAGGAGTGCCAATAAGTTAGCTGACGCGCTTGCTAACCTTGCAGCCACTTTGGCACTGGGGGCAGAAGAGTCCATGCAAGTTCCTGTCTGCAATCGTTGGGCAGTGTCATTGCTTGAAGAAGAAGAAAACGTAGATGCAACAAACATGATATGCGTCTACACAGCTGATGAAGATGACTGGCGTCAACCTATCATTGACTTCTTGGACCACCAAAAGCTACCTGATGATCCTAGACACAAGGTTGAGATACGTTGACGCGCTCCAAAGTTTCTTCACTACAAAGGCACGCTCTACAGACGTTCTTTCTTAGGATAATAGTTGAGGTGTTTAAGTAAAGATGAAGCTGGTGAAGCAATGCATGAAGCCCACTCTAGCATTTTTGGTGCGCATCAGTCTGGGCCTAAACTTCATGATCGAGTAAAAAGAATGGGGTATTACTGTCCAACCATGGTGCAAGATTATATGGACTTCGCGAAAAAGTGCGAACCTTGTCAATTCTACGCAAACTTCATACACCAACCACCAGAGCCATTACACCCTACTATTTCTTCATGGCTCTTTGAAACTTGGGGTTTAGACGTTGTAGGACCACTCATTCCGAGGGCCTCAAATGGGCACGGGTACATTCTCGCCGGAACTGACTACTTCTCAAAATGGGCAGAAGCCATCAAACTACGGGAAGTCAAAAGGGAAAATGTCGTGGAGTTCATTCGAACCCAGATCATTTACAGGTATGGTGTACCTCAACGAATTCTAAATGATAATGGAAAGCAATTCTTCAATCATTTGATGACAAGTCTAGCAGAAAAGTTCAAGTTCAGGCAGTACAAGTCATCAATGTACAACGCTCCTGCAAATGGTTTGGCTGAAGCCTTCAATAAGACACTCTGCAACTTGTTGAGAAAAGTAGTAGCAAAGTCAAAACGGGACTGGCATGAAAGAATTGGTGAGGCATTGTGGGCATATCGTACCACTTACAAAACGCCTACTCAAGCAACCCCGTATGCTTTGGTGTATGGAGTAGAAGTTGTGTTACCATTAGAGTTGCAGATCCCATCCTTACGCATCGCGATTCAGGAGGGACTCACAGAAGATGAAAATGATAAGTTGCGATTGGCAGAGTTAGAGGCTCTCGATGAAAAAAGACTAGAGGCCCAACAAAAGCTCCAATGCTATCAAGCAAGGTTGACACGCGCATTTAACAAAAAAGTGCGCCCTCGTTCTTTCCAAGCAGGAGATCTAGTACTTGCAGTGCGAAGGCCAATTATCACCTCTCACAAGCCTATTGGTAAATTCACCTCTAAGTGGGATGACCCCTATGTGGTGAAGGAGGTCTACACAAATTGTGCCTACAAAATCGTAGATGAAGATAGCGTGCATGTAGGCCCAATCAATGGGATGTTTTTGAAACGCTACTACTCTTGAACCGCAACAATCCTGCTCCTAAGCAAGAGCGTAAACTGCAATCCATCTCCTAAGCAAGAGTTCAAACTGCACAGAAAAAAAAAAACCACAAAAAAAAAAACCACAAAAAAAAACAACCCTCACAAAAAACAACCCTTCCATATTTCATGAACTACGTCGGCTTCATCTTGTGAAGTACATTTCGTGCTTTACAGGTATGTAGGCAGCTTGGGTGAACATGTAGCTCAAGTGCAGCCACACCACCAAACAAACACTAAACCTTTCTCTGAACTACGTTGGCTTGATCTTGCAAGTTGTCACTCTTGGCACCTTTGCGAGTACGTAGGCAATTTGAGCAAACACCTTGTTCAAATGCAACCACACCCACACCACAGAAAAAAAAACACAATAACAAAATATGCTCCTGGCCCGCAAGAGCTTAAACTGTGCACGGTTAAATAAACTCCAAAAAAACAATCAAGTCCTTAAAAAAAAAATTGATGTTCTCTATTTCGATGTTCAAAGTACTTTGACTTTCTTCGAAAAGTGTTGACATACTCCTCTTGTAGTCGACGACCTAGGTTCATTGCATGGTAACTCTCCATAGAGAGACCGAAATGACCCAGCTCGGAGTAGGTCGCAACCTCTTGCAGTAGACGAGCCAGGTTCATTGCGTGGTGACTCCAAATAGAGACCAACATGACCCAGCTCGGAGTAGGACGCAGTCTCTTGCAGTCGACGAGCCGGGTTCATTGCGTGGTGACTCCAAAGAGAAACCGAAATAACCCAGCTTGGAGTAGGTCGCAGTCTCTTGCAGTCGACGAGTCATGTTCATTGCGTGGTGACTCCAAAGAGAAACCGAAATGACCCAGCTCGGAGTAGGTCGCAATCTCTTGCAGTCGACGAATCGGGTATATTGCATGATAACTCCAAGGAGAAACCGAAATGATCCGACCGGAGTAACCTTCAAATCTTCAAACGGTCGACGGATCGGGTACATTGCATGACATCTCTGAAGAGAGGCGAAATGATCCGACCCGGAATGCGTCCCAAATCCTACCAACAAAGACACATATGGATTTTGTATATAAAAAAAAAAGAGAAGCAATCAAGTCTGGTCATGATAAGATGGTGTACTGTTTTGCTCATGTTCATCCTTTCCATTCCAATCGTCTCTGTACTTTGTCTCTGCCAATTGACATTAAATAAAAAAATAGAGGAATCTTGCGAAAACTCTCAGTTTGAACGGACTTCAAAAAAAAAGGGAACGGTTGTCTTCATCTTCAGAAATCATCATAGTACCTGGAATAACTGGAGTTTCCAGGTAGTATTTGAAATAATTCATGGGTAAAGTAAAGACTGAAACCCAAAAGACCATCGGGATTTCAATGTGGAGCAAGTTAAGCTTCAGATGAACAAACAAGTAAGTATATGATCATAAATTCGTAACAGAGGCAAGAAATCGAATTAGTCATGACGTATATCAAGAATG
Source organism: Heliosperma pusillum (assembly GCA_022085475.1). Taxonomy (NCBI): domain Eukaryota; kingdom Viridiplantae; phylum Streptophyta; class Magnoliopsida; order Caryophyllales; family Caryophyllaceae; genus Heliosperma; species Heliosperma pusillum. The sequence continues at coordinate 21,216 of JAIUZE010070392.1, forward strand.
CAGAATGCAAGAGAAATTCTTACTTGATAGACGATTTTCGGTCACCGTCGCGAAATTTAGAATGTAAGAAAACTCCCTGTTAAAAAAAAGGGGTTATCAAAATTTCCATCTGACTCGGAGTTCATTCAGTTATCAGTTATGTAAGCTGAGATTGACGCTCAGACATGAAGATAGTTATCGTTTCTCAAGGCCGAGGGTATACTGGATTTTTGATAAATCGATATTTCTAAATTATTGTAATAATCAAATAAAGAAGCAGGCTAGCAAGTACGTACGTAAATTATAATTAATTAAAAAAACAGGCGTACGGACAGACACATACGAATTCGGGGAAGTGTGTCACTGAGAAAAAAAGAGATGACATCGGACATGAAGATTGACGTGCATACCTCAGTAGCTTTTGTTTCGGATTACAAAACTCGAAGGCGGGGAATTAAAATCAAAGACTCAGCGATGATGGTACGATGTTTGTGAAGACGTTGTTGTATATATATAGGCTTTGGTTTTGCAGTAGGTCTTGCTTAAGACGGGTCGGATCTTGCAACGGGTATTTTGTGAGAGGAAATGGGTAGAGGGGACAAGGTGGGCACCCCCCATGTGCTCTCCACTCACCCTTGATGGGTATTTTGTGAGAGAATATGGTATCCGTCTTAAGCTTAAGACGGATACCTCTGTCTTAAATAAGAATTTGTGTTGGTTTTAACATAATCCTACCTCTAATAAAAATTGAAAGTAATTAGAATAAGGAAACCAAGGAGCTGTGGGACTGATCTTGAGGAATAATTGCCAAAAACAAGCCAAACAAGGACTCTTGATTTTCAGTGGGTCTAAATTTGATCGTCACTTATATGGGAAGTATGCGTGATGGCATAATGCATGGTACATTATGAACGTATTCTCTGTGGCATTTGTCAAGACCATATTCTAATCACAATTGTATTTCAATTACTACGTATGGAAAGGGGATTATCATGCACATTCATTATTATTTGATTGCCAAATTTGATGAAAGGTAATATGAATCAAAAGCAGGGACAATAAGTCATTCTCCAAGTCAAATAGCAACAGAGTGACACTATAAAAAGAAAAGACGGGTCACCGTTACGACAAGATTGGGTACCCGATGACTTCCAAGTCAAGTAAAATGGAGCTACCCTTGTGACAAATTAGGATGCTCGTCAACTTTCAAGTAAAATAAAAGAAATCACCCGCCAAGTCATGTAATGACAGGGTGATATCACAAGAAAGAGGGATCATCCTTACGACAAGTTAGGATACCACCCATTGACTTCCAAGTCAAACAAGAAAAAAAAAATGCCATCCGTCAAGTAAAAAATGACAGGGTGACGATAAAAAAAAATTACAGAGCTACCTTTGTGACAAGTGAGGGTGCTCATTGACTTTCAAGTCAGACAAACAAAAATAAATCGAGACCCAGGCACGTCAAGGCACTCAAACAGCGCACGTGACAAGGTCTCAGGGGGGCAATTTGTAGGCACGGAAAATTTATCAAAGTGCCGAATAAATAAAATAAATTAATTATTTTAAGTTAATACCAAATTTTAACTTAATTTAGTTATTTTGTCCCGATAAAAGAAATATGGGTCGATTCGGATTGGAAAAGAAGTTATTCGGGTGCCTAAACCCAGAAAGAAGCAAATTTGGGTCAAGTTTACAACTAAGCCCACAATTGGGCCTGTGACATCCAAAGTCCACCAAGGAGAATTAAACCACTATAAATACAGTGGTTCTTATTCATTTGAGAAGGGAGAAATCATAACCAGAGAAAACATAGAGAGAGAAATTCTAGAGAGAAGAAAAGCTCTATAAATTCCCTCTACAAGACACCTCTGCAAGCAGTCAACAAGCACACCAAAACTGTGCCGCCTGCCCAAGACATTCAAGCTACAACATTCAAGAGAGAATAAGTCTCTGTGACCCTCTCAAGAATACAAATTGACACTTCCTACAGAGTGCATACCACCTCTACAAGTGTCATTCAAACAATGCGCCGCGTTTCTTCTACAGATAGCATACACGTACTCCTTACGGCATATTAGATTCAGAGGATACATTAGAGATTGTACACATAACTTTCTGATATTAATAAAAATTGCTTTGTCTCTTATTTTGTGTTACATTTATTTTGCGATACAAAATTTGCTGTTACAAATTTTTGATATGAAATTTTATGGCTTAAAAATTGGCACGTTCGGTGGGACGATTTTCGCTCTACATATCCATTCTTCTAAGGGTCAAGTTTAGTAGCAAGTTTCGAGACAAAGTTACAGCCGACATCAAGTCTCTACAACTAGTCTCGAGGGGGCATTTGTAGACACCAAAAATTTATATTTTGGTATCTATTAATGATAAATTATTTTTAGTATTTAGGAGATAATTATCAAAAACGTTTGTGATAATATCTTAAGCTACTATAATATTTATTTATTGTCTTGCTCTTTAAGTTACTAGACTACTATATAAACTTGTGTGTAGGGTTTAGAAAGGAGAGCAGATGAAACAAGTCAAAGACCCCGTCTTCCTACTACCAAATTGTAGGTAGGATGTAATAAGTCACAAAAAGACTCAATCATCTCCCTACGAGATTAAGTCGATAAGACCCTCGTAGAACTATCAAAACCCTAGCCCTTAGGATGGAATTAAGAGATCTACGGAAGTTGTAACCCTCAATCTTTCAGTTATAAAATAAACTCTTGTTTTCCATATTGTTTTTTGGGTATGAAGTTTTATGGTTTACAATTACTACCACTCGTAAGTGTATAATAAAAAACATACCCCCTTAGCTTCAACCATTTGTTTGTTTTTTGATTAAAAATACCCCTCACAAAGAATGTAAAAGACAATCTATAACACCCGCAACCGTGACCTATTTTATTTTAATAATATTATATTAGTATTAGTTAGCTTAATCTTAGATTTTGATTATAAACTAGTTAGTTGGTTAATTTCTGTGCCTTATCTGTTAAATTTGAGTCTATAATTGGACTCTACTCGGAATTTTATGTGAGGTCGGACCTTAAGTGGTGCTTTGGGTCTTTCTTAATCTCTACACTCTCATCTTAGCCCATGTTTTACTCACCACCCACTCTAATTTTTCAGCAAACTCAACTCACTCTTCATCCTCTCAAAACACAAAACCCTAACCCTCCTCTCACCATTGATGAACTCCAAAACCTTCAAGCTTCAAACTACCTTATCTCACTCAATTCTCACCCAAACTTCTTGATTTTTATCTTATTCTTTCTCTTTTCTTCCCCTCTTTCTTTTAAGGTAAGAAAAGTCTAATCTTTCTCACTTTCAATTTTCTCATCTTTTTCCAAGATGAAATTATTCATCGTTTATGTCAGATTCCGTAGGAGAAGGCCTAGAGGATCCCGAGAGAGAATATTTTCCCGTAGAAGAAGAGCTTGAAGGAAATTGAAGACGCAAAAAGGTAACGGTGTAGGGTTACTCGATATCAATATGTGTTTTAAGCGTTAATTGTAGTTTTTATTTAGTGAAAGATGAATTATTTGCCTTAATTTCATATGGATATGTATTACTTGTTCATTCATATGTGTAAATTCCTCTCATATGCTTATCTTTCACTAATCTTATGCTAAGTTACATTTATGTTGTTAATTATGTCTACTTATCGTGCTTGAACTTGAGTTGGGCGATAAATGTGCCTTTGGTTGCCTTCTTTAATCTTATGCAATGATTGATTATGATTAGAATGCATTTAATGTGGTTTGTTGAAGATAAATGATGATTGGAATATATGGGTGTCAAAGAATTTGGAGTAATTGTTGTTGTTGTGTGTTGTTTTCGGGCTTGTTGTCCCAGCCGGCCCCACCGGCCGCCGATCACCCTAACCGGCTGGGAGCCCCTGTAGTGAAATTGAACAAGTTTGGTGGATTTTCGAGTAATGTAAGTCCCAGCCGGCCCCACTGGCCGCCGGTCCCCCCAATCGGCTGGGCACCCCTGTATATTTTGGTTAATTGTTTGATGGACTGCGTGTCCTAGCCGGCCACCTGGATGCCGCCCCTACCGGCTAGGAGTCACCCCTCTTTCCTTCCCTTTGTTTTTGGCTAAGTCTGTGTGTCCCAGCCAGGTACCCGGTCGCCGGTCCCCCTGACTGGCCGCGTCTCCCTACACTGACCCATTTTCGTAAAATGATTATATCTCCTTCGTTACTTGCTTGTTTTGGGCTTGTGACCTACTTTTGGAACCGTAAGAGTATAAGCTATCTCCTCTAGTTAGAATTTATGCTTTTTCATGTCTTGAACTCTAGTTATGACCGTTTGAAATGGACCCTTATTTTAGTTGGTTTCCAAACATGTTGTTTTGAGAGGGGATCTATGTTTCTTATTCATTATGTTTCTTAAACTTGGTATAATGCTTATGCATCATGTATTGAATCATGTTGATCATATTTACATATATATAATGCCCTATTCACGTGTGTAGTGACCGTTTTCGCATGTTTCCTCTTTTAACTCGATTATGCTTTGAATAGTGGATCGAGTCTTGTTTGTTGGATGATTGGAACTCTCATTTTACGTTCACACTTTATACTCGTTAGATTTAAATGTCAGAGCGATGAGGTGTAACCGTGATGCTGTTGTGCATTTGTTTAGTGGGGATATGATGACGTTGTTAGGAGGTAAACGCGATGCATTGATCGACCCGACCGTCAATGTTGTATCCTTGTGAGGTGGTGTCATTGCATGTAGCGTACTTGCTTGACTATGACTATAGATCGCTTTCCGGGGAACGTCTTACCCCGTGGACATGTTTGTCTAGGTCATGAGTATACGGCACGTCTTATCGTATGCGGTTTAGGGAAACGTCTTATCCCGTGGACTTACATTGACTTGTCTTGCTCTTTTACATGGTGCTAGTGCGTGTCATTAACCGTGAGAGTTATATTGCTATATTCGTATGTTTGGATGGTTGTTTATAAGATCGGATCATATGTGAATATTGGGTTGGATTCTTGTATGAAATAGATAATTGTATTGGTTTGGTATGCGGGTCTCTACCTTATTAAGTATATGCCACTAACAGTGAGATGTAAGCCCTAGTGTGTATATAGTTGCCTAAGGGTGTCATTCCCGAGTCGGATCATAACATGGTGCTTATTGTTTGGTATTTCACATGCTTATATCACATTATCTTGAAATGTATGTTGGTACTTCACATGATCCACTTGTATATAAGATTCTACATGTTTAATTGTTATTTATGTACGTTTACTTGTGATACGGCTGGGAGAACCCGGAGTTACTCCCCACTGATTGTGGCGTTCATGTTTCATGAATGTACAGGTACCTGTCGGTGCTACTTGGGGTTGAGACTAGTGTGAGCTAGCGAGCGTCGTCTCACGATGTTTACCTATTACCACTTAGACTCTTATACTTTCAGAGTTATTTGTATATTTTGGGACCGTTGTCTTCCTTGTAGTAATTTGTCGACCTCATCGACACTACTACTTCATTTGTTTATGTTGGATTTCATCTTTTGATAATCTTTGCAAACCATGTCTTAAAAGTTTTAAAAATTCTCTAATTTCCGCTGCATACCATGTTATTTGTTTATCTTTATGCTTTCGCGAGGGTTGTCACACAAACAAATAAATAAGACAGAAGTAGTACTAATTTTTTAGATGCATGTCATTTTTATGTGTTTTATGAATTATGAAATTTGTCGGTGAGAAACTTACGATCGTTTACATTTTTTTGAGATAATTTCTTACTTCATAAAGTATCATACCATCCAAACCTTTGATTTCAAAATATAATGAAAGCCAAAAACTTAGATTTGTTGTTGTAGGTATAATTTTCATTCATACTGTTTTGTTATTGACTTTATATTGCATTTTTACTCATTAATTATTCAGGATAATAGTATAGTATATTTTTTATTACTCGTATTATTATTGTATGATATTTATTAAATGATGAGTGTAAGTTCCAATAACTGTATAAATATTGTGTAGATAAGTTTTGTAAATTAGGCTGGAACGTAAAATGTGTTGTGTTTGTGTAGTTAGCCTTTAATTATCTCTATATATTAAAGTAACAATCATATTGCTCATTTGTCACACACCCCTTAAAAGTAGGAAAGTTGATAAAGGCAATTTCTTTGTAACTGCAAACCTTGACATTTCAAAGATTATTTAATACGTACTAGTATTAAACCCGTGCAAAAAATGCACGGGATTGCTTATTAAACATTTGTATTATCTGTATTTGATATACAGAACAATTGCATATTAAAAAATTGCTTATTAAACCCGTAATTTTATTTTTACATTAATAATAAAATTTAATCACTATCTCGAATATTGAATTTTCACAATTGTACAATTTTGTGCGGTTAATACAATCTTGAACGGAACTTAAGTAAAATCGCATTAACCATATGAAGACGTAAATCTTGACCATTATATATAGAGGTTTATGAATATGATATGGTATTTTTTATGCATGTAAAAAAAATACTGAATTTAAAAAACTTATCGAAATCCACCCTAAAGTGGACCGATGTTCAATCTAAACGCGAAATTACTCTATCTGATGATAACCTCATATTTTAGAGTCAAGATATGCCCAATCCAACCCGCTAAACCCGAAAATACTCGACTACTTATCTGACGTGAATCGGAAATGAGTATCTATCATGCTTAGTAGTAAGTTTGTAGTAAGACGGATTTTCCCGTATTAAGATTAAAACGGGTCAAATATACCAATTTCTATACATAAGAGTATAAGACAAACATTTTGTTATTCCAATATATTTTTTTTGTCTCGTCTATAATACTTGACTTAGGGGCGTGTTGGAGCTTCCTCCACAGTTAGTGTGATAACGTGTATAAATCTCTTACAGGTTCACAGGGTATACTTCGTATTCTTATCAGTTGATTAACGTTTATCGATAACGGTTGACTTGCTAGAAGTTTGACGTTATTGTCATTTTAATGGCGGTGATCAACTGGTCCCTAAAAGTCACACCTAAATGATGTGTTTGAGAGATATGATTATATGAAAAATATAATCATATTGATGCCTTATATGACTAAAAGGTTATTCGATTTATATGACTAAAAGGTTAGTCAATGTAATGATAATACGATTATTAAATACGATTAAATAATATTAGCTGAGACGAATTAAATGTTAATTCGTAATTGAATATAAATTGTTATATATATCTAATTGATGTATATAATGTAATTATTTAATACGATTAAATAATGTAAGCTTAAGCGAATTAAATGTTGATTCGTAATTTAATATAAACTGTTATATTTAATTAGCAAATTAAAAATATACGATATTTATAGTTGACGTATATATTATACGATATTGTCATAATAAATGATGTCAGACCGGTATTAATACATCGACTACAAGATGTTGTATGAACTTATTAATATGTGACAACATAAATGACAATAATAATACATGCACATTTTATACATTAAATAAAAAAAAAGGGCTAACAACCTAAAACAAGTAGAGGAAAAAGAGGGAAAACTCCTCCCTTAACTCCACTACTTGGCCGGTTATAGGAGAGTAGAAGAGAAAAAAATTCAGACTTTTATCATCTCTTACTCTACACTTCTGATCATTACTTCTCACTAAAAAATATTATTAGTATTTTTGGGATTCATTCGAGCACAAGAAAAAGGCATTTCTCGGAGCATCTTGGGTGCAACGATTAGGAGAATATCGATTTTGATATTTGTTCTTAGGCCATATTGTTAGGATTGGACGTTGATTCTAATTTCTATGTTTTATATTATGCATTTCGTTTATGACTCGTATTTCCTATATTTTGATTTCGTTATAATCCTTAAATTTCATGATGAAATATACCGATATTTCCCACAGGACGTTTAAAATAGTGGAGCCTGTGACAACCCTCGCGAATGCGGAAATAAAACATAACAAACATGTGATTTATATAGCGGAAAATACGATGTTTTTAAAACTTTTTACATGCAAATAGAAAGGTGCGAGGAATGTCAGTAATTACAAACCAAAGTATAAAATACTACAAGAGACGTAGTCTCTCAAAATGCTATCCAACATCAAAGTCATTACCCAAAATACCACAAGCAAAAAGCCATCCAATCAAGCAACCTGTTCATCCATGAAAAACATGAACGCCACAATCAGTGGGGAGTAACTCCGGGTTCTCCCAGCCATATAACATTAAACGTACATAAACGGAAATACAAAAGTAGAAGCATGCATATATAGATATACATGTGAAACATGAGAAGGATAAATAGGCAATTCAATATATAAAGATATCGATACATGAAGTACAAAACCGTAGCCATCAGGTTATAGACAAACCCGGGGAAAACACCCTTAGGCAACTATATACTCACTAAAGCTTACATCTCACCGTTAGCGGCATATACTTGATAAGGTAGAAACTCGACATATAAACCACGTCAGTCATCTATTTCATGCAAGAGTCCAACTCAATGTTCACGTACAAATCAACTTACAAACAACCATCCAATCATACGAATATAACACATATTCTCTCACGGTAAATGACACGCACTAACATCATGTACAATAGCAAGACAAGCCAATGGAAGCCCACGGGATAAGACATTTCCCGGAACCGTATACGATAAGACGTTTCGTATACTCATGACCTAGACAAACAAGTTCACGGGATAAGACGTTTCCCGGAATCGTGTACGATAAGACGTTTCGTACACACAAGACTCTAATCCTCTCGGTAAGACGACGATAATAATACGGTCCTAGTCTAAACCTGGCCAGACTCTCTGAATAAGACATTTCGCGATTCGACATGTGGTATGACGTTCCACATCCAAGACTCGATCATACAAAGACGTCGAGTACCCCAAATTTGGCTAAACCACACGAAAGAGGCGGAAAGAGATCTGTATTCAAAAGTCAAGCTAGTACGCTACATGCAATGACACCACCTCGCAAGGATACAACATTTGACGGTCGGGTCGATCAACGCATTGCGTTCGCCTCCTAACAACGTCGTCATATCCCTACTAACAAATGCACAACGGCATCACGGTTACACTTCACCGCTACGACATTTTAGTCTAACGGTTATAAAGTATGACCGGGGAATGAGAGTTCATAACACTTTACAATTAGTGTTCAAATCATAACATATGTAAAACCGACTCAAAGTGAGATATATGAAAAACCGTCACAAAACATGCGATACAAGCGAAAGGGATATAATATATTCGAAACATTAATATTTAAAATCAACCTTTAGAGTCAAACCCGAAAGTCAACAAAAGTCAAAGTCAAAGTCAAACCCGAGACCCGAGACCCAAACCCGTCAATTGGAGTGGGCTACAAACAAATCATCAATGCAAGAAGACCAAGTCCAAAGGGTCAAGGAAAGTCAAGGCGGAACAAGAATTCAAAGGGTCAACGAAAGTCAAGGCGCTCAACCAAGGGAAAAACTGGCAACATAAAATGCTGCCAGCACCAGGGAACGCTGCCGGCGTCCACACGACGCTGCCAGCGTCCATGGACGCTGCCAGCGTCCTGGTCTCAGGCACGCATTCTTCATTTTCCATCCTGTTATCAACATACAACAATCATCATTTATCATCACAAACCATCAATTCTCATATCAATTATCAACTAACAACAACCATCATCAACAAACACAATTCCTATGATTACTAACCTTATTCTAAATACGATTTCTAACATTGAAAACACCTTAAAACACGTAAATGATATCGAGTAACCCTTCACCGTTACCTTTTCGCGTCTTCACTCCGCGTCAATGTCCTCTTCTATCAAGAAGTAGTCTTTGTCGGGGTCTTGGAGGTCACCACCTACAATTAGATAATAAAAGATGAATATAATTCACCTTTGAGAAAGACGGATAAATTGAAAAGCGAGAAAGGCGGTAATTTTATTACCAATACGGATAGAGGACGATGAGAGGGAAAGAATAAGACGAACTTAGGTGAGTTTGAGCGAGAAACGAATGAATAGTGACGATTCTAAGATGGATCAAATATGGAGGTTAGGGATTTGGGGTTTACTTGGTGAGGAAGAAGATTGAATGTGAGAGAGTTAGGGTTATGAGGAGTATATGAAGGAGTAAGTGGAAAACATAAGGGAAAAAGCACATTACGCCTTAAGACGTAACTTACTCGAAATCTCGTGTAAAGTCCAATTACGAACTCGGAAATTCTAAATTAGACACGGGAAATTTAATTCTAAACTAAAACTAAATTTCGCTGAAAAGTATCTGTATAATATTTTTACAATAAAAATAGGGTACATTTGCGGGTGTTACAGAGCCCCTGTGCGGGAACATAAGACGTCTCAAATATTTTTAATAATGTATACATTATAAAAAATATTGTTTTCTGTTATTAAAATTTTTCTCCTTAAATATGTGATTATATTATTGAAAACGAATATAGGTATTTTTATTCAAATTATCAAGCTGGATTTTCAAAAACACCGCCATAATTTTTTCCGACCTATAAAGATAAATGGCGTAATAAACAATACACTATATTTACACCGCAAATGATCATAATGACTTAAGGATTGTGCATATACTCCTTTGAATGTAGATTTTGTGGAACATAGTAATCGTACATGATGGCAGTTGTATTTCTAATTAAATCACAAAGAAAGTATATGGTGGAGTCACTTGCCATAATAGGGGGGGGGGGGGGGGGAGTACATGATGGCAGTTTTTTCTAGTTAATAAGAAAGCTGGAAAAAACTCGGCTTTTATATTAAGGGAGATTACTAAATTGTTATGTCCACGTTTATGAAATAATTTAATTTTTTGATTTTTTGATTGTTTGATTGTTTGATTTATTTGATATTTCATTTGTTTGATAAATGTGCTTGCTTTATTAATAAAAAACACAATTATAATTACAATCTACAAAATCGATTTCATTGCTCAACTGATTAATTAATTATAAAAAATTAAAATTTATGTCATTAATTAATAGTTTACTTACATAAATAAATAAATAACTCATAATAAGTGATAGAAATACATAACTTAATCATACATAAAGATAAAAAATGCAAACGTAATTGAAACAAATGCTTTAAAATACTAAACAATGAGTGTTTTTATAATGTATTCAAGCAAAAAAAAAATAGTAATTTTATATGAAATCAAATAATAAATTAAAAATATACTTCCAAATTTACAATTACGATAAAATACATTACAATATATATAAAAAATTATAGAAATGGGATAAGAAACGAAGAACAGTGATTATAAAAAGTAGGCCAAAATTTAAAATAAATCGAGAAATATTCACGATAAGTGACATAAAATATAAAAATTAATGAAAGAGGAACATATATAAGAAAATGCAAAATTAAATATAAAAATCAAATTTAAATGAAAAAAATACTTCAATAAATATATTTGGACTGTCTTTAGTTCTTTACTATTAACTTATTCACTTGCCTTTTAAAAAGAAAACAAAGATGTAAGGAATTCGTCATCGCCTTATTTATCACCTTATTTATTACTTAGTAATTTATTTAAATATGTGGTTATAGCTTTTACTCAGATCGTTGGTTGCATATTGAGTAGATGAGATGTTGTTAAGGACTAGGGAGTATAAGGCGTGAAGATAATTTGTCAGTGTTGGTATTCGACCCAAGTGTAATTGCGCGAGACGGTTTTACATTGTGACATTGTCCCATTGTTTAGAGAAATTATCCATAGACATGGTTTTTTAATTTTAACAAAGTAGATCGTCTCACAGTGTAAAACCATTTTATTCTATAGTTTTGGCCAAATATTTATGTAGTTCGTTCGTTAAATTTTTTGCTCAAAGCAATTTTGATCTATTTCAGCAATGATTGCAAATTGATTTTAGCGGGCTATTACTTTATAAAATTGTTTTGATTAATTTTGGGTTGGATAGAACATTTGTCTATATAAAAGATTGTTTGATTAGATAGGGTGAATATGAATTACTATTATTTATACAATATTTCACATAACGTTATTAATAGTATGCCTTATATTCCCTCCATAATCCTCCATTAGTAACACTTATTTTTACGGTGTCTCTGAGTCAAGATTTTAACCGTATTTTTCGTTGGTTAGACATGACCTTTTTTAACAATAAATATAATGAAAGATTTTTCATAACAAATATAAATACGTTAGTTTCATCCTTCAAAATTTCTTATGTTTATTTTATATTTACGGTCAACGTTTTGACCTCTAAAATTAATGTTACATTGGATGCAGGTAGTATTTTAATAAAAATTTGAAGTATCTAACATTAGTGTTCACTTTTTAACAGCTATATAATTTTATGATATATAATATCACGAGTTTTAGCATTTAACAGTTCAACTAAATCATTTTAAACGCACATGGGTCACAATCTTCATTTTGTTTTGTTTGACAGACTAACACTTTGTACTAAATGAAAAGGGTCACAATTTTAAACGTGCATGAGTCATATTTTTCATTTTGTTGTGCACGAGTTTAACTAATGAAAAACAGGTTTAACAATTTTCACAGTTTGAAATCCAGCCCGAGCAAGTTTAATAATTTTGTTTTATATAAATATCCGAATAGTTTTTGTTCATATATTAGTCGTGCTTGTATGAAGTCAACAGAGGAACAAGTCAAAGTAGACACTCAAAATTTTTTAGCAAGAGGACAAGTTGCACAACAATAACTACTCACCCAATTGACCCTAATGCATCATTTATGCTAATTGTAAATTAAACTTATAATTAAATCTAAAAATTTAAATATCACCTTATAAGTCAATTTGTAACTTATCATTGCTTAACCAAAAGTAGAACGATTTTAAATCTTTATGTTAAACATTATTTCTATAGATAATTAGCAATGGAAAGAGATAACTAACTATTAATGTAAAAGTTATTTTAAATATTACACTCTTACTATAACAAATATGAAATAACATAACCGTGTAATTTGCACGGGTTTAAGATTAGTTCCACAATAAAAATGGTCCCTTAACATTCCTATTTTTAAGGTGAGCAAGCCAAGTCAGCATTGTGGTTGTTCTTTTAAATAAGGATTTGAATTTTTTGAAGTCTATTTTTATGACCAAAATGCCCTTCCTCAATCTTAAAACCCATCTCTCTCTCTCTCTCTCTTCTATAATTCATCCTCATAATTTCTCCATTTTCCCCAATTAAGGTATGTCCATCTTCTCTCTCATAATCTCGCCTTATTTAGTATAGTATTTATCAACTTAAGGCTATGTTCTTTCTGACTTAATTTCAGCTCGTTTTATTTCAGCTTGCATTTATTAAGCTTAGTTCAGTTTTTCTTTAGTCAGTTATATTTAGTTAATCTTTTCACAAAATTAAGTCTTACATCAACTCAATTCACTTCTCTCAGCTCTATTTAGTTTAGTTCACTTCAGCTCACCATTATTTAAGTCACTTCAGCTCATTTCAGTCGAAAAGAACAGGACCATAGTGGTGCGATTTAGGGTTCATCTTTTTCCCCAATTAGGCATGCGATTTTGGTCATTATTTTTAGGGTTCATATTCATCAATTTGAGTTTCAAACCCATAAATTAAACTTAAAAATTTAAAATATTAGGGTTAGAAACCCACATACTTGAATTAGAACCACATCACTTAGGGCAATGAACAATGAAATTTGTCAAATTAAACAACTAAACTATGGTTCACAATTAAATTTATTCGCAATTAAACCCAGAAATTACGATTTAAAACATACAAATTAATACCATAAACAAGGGCATATCGGTCATAAAACAGAAACTTTCACCTTAAAGTCTATTTGGGTGCAATTTTTGACCTTAGAACATTTTATGAGAGTAAATTATTAAATAGTTTTCAAAATAGAGAAATTTTAGAACATTGGTTTATAAAAAGGTGTAATTATTAATTTAATTTAAATTTTAATTATATTTTCTCAATGAATTACTTTCCTACAACTATATAACATTAATATTGTACTATTTAATATTGTATGAGTTTTTATATACAGAATTACTTTTCCACATACGAATTTTACTTTTTCAGATATATTTTGTCATTTGTTTTCCATCTACTACCCTCCTAACTTAGAACTTGAAACAAATTGGAACATCAGTTAAATAATCCAAATCAATCAATAGATAAATACTCAACAAATTAATCAATAGATAAATCAACCATCAATCAGCAACACAATTAATTCAACAAGTGTAGTTATATCTCGTGAGCAAAAAGATGACGTTGTTGATATTAATTAGATTATTGTTCTATCATTATCGCATTTTCACATAATGATTTTTCTCTATGGAAAATACAAAATTGTCAGGCTTTTAGTTCATGAATTCATTGTCAATTGTACTGTATCTCCGCTCCATATTACCTTCTTCTCCTTGCGATTAGGCCTAAGAACTTTGTTGCTGTTTTTGATTTGGGTATTTTGTCATTTTTAGGGTTACGGTGTGGTGACGAGTGATGGCGAAGCATTCTTAATTGTCGTCATTGTTGGTTGAACTAGGTGGCGGGTTGTTGGTGGCGTGGTGGTGAGGGTGGATGGTGGCGCAATTAGTGGTGGCTGGTGTCGGATAGAGTGTTAAAGAGTGGGAAAAGGTAAGTGGGTTTGCGAGGGAGGGAGGGTGGTGGTGGCATTCTCCGGTGGATTTGGTTGGTGGTATAGCCGGCTGGGAAGGTGGTAGTAGCCAACTGGGAAGGTTGGTTAAATGGTTTTGGGTGAGGGGACTTGTGAGGGAGAAAAAATGACAAGGTTAAAATCATAAAAAGCGTACGTGAAAGAGTAAAATCCGTATGTGAAAAAGCACGTCCCTTTATATATTCAAAACTATATAGTATGTGAAATTGTATATATTTATGTCATTACATTATTGTTCCTTACTTTCCGGATTATATATATAATATATATATCGATAAATAGTCAATATAGATAGATAGAAAAATAGATAGATAAATTAATATAAACTATTTCATTCATCCCACTTTTATTGTCTCACTTTCACTAAAAATTATCTCACTTTTACCATCCCCTTCTAAACTTAGTATTAAAACCTACGGAGTAATACACTACATTGCTCCTAGCTTTCTAACTACTAGTCACTCTTTCAAAATGAGATTGTCTTTCTTATTATTAACTAGTTTTATTGCCCGCGAAATTTGCGGAACATATAAGACATGTCATTTCTCTCTCTTTGCTATTGTCCATACTTCTGTACTTCAACTATGAGGCTAATTTTTATATATCATGCTCAATTTGAGAAATTGTTGCATATCATACTACGTACTAAAATATGTATTTCGCACGACAAATTGATGGGCTAGAAAGTACGATAATGTAGTTGTTGAGTCCCTTGTGATATTACCGAACTTGGAATCTCAACTACCTACAAGGTTCTCGGAAAAACAATTTGAATCCCCACAAATCTCCCTATATATAAAACCTGAGTTTTTTCCAACATTTCTATTAGCTGAAAAAAAAACTCAGGTTTCTTTCTCCTTTTTCTATCAAGTAGGTCCCACACGGTTTCCAAAACATTTAATTTCTCTCTTTCTTTCCCACACCAACTATCATACTTTCATTATATGAAGTTATGAACTTATATAATATGATTTATATAACATGATGACAAACCTATACGGAGTATAAGGTCTTACCATTTTCTGCAATTAAACTTAAAAAGAATTTTGTTTATAATAAATTATAAATACTTTTAGTAATTAAAAAGCAAGTCCTTAAAATCCTAAATAAACTCACAAAAAAAAAATATAAGATTGATCAACATATATATTAATAGAAAAGTGAAAAATGACATAAACTACCAACAAAATGATAACAAATAAAAACAAAAAATATTAATGCAGAAGTATTTACTTGAACAAAACAAAATGTGACAAACGCAGAAGTATTTACTTAAAAAAAAAACGAAAAATATTAATGCAGAAGTAAAGACGAAAAATATTAATTCAAATTTCCCATATTTTGTCTTATAATACTGTATTGTTACAAACGCAATAAACTAGAGTATAGATTTAACATTTCAATAAGAGGACCAATTCACTATATTTTGACCAATTTATATTGTCACAGACTCACGAAATTGAACACTTAATGACACACAATTTATATACACATGTATCTTAGGATATCAACGACTATTATGATCCGTGCATTTTTCGCACGGGTGTAAAACTAGTTGACCAAATAGGTAAGATTCTAAGAGTCGTTATTATTATTCCTTCCCCTTTTCTCGAACTACTCTATTGACTTTTTTTAAAAAAAAAAATTAGGAGAAATTACAAATAATCACTACGAATTTATGTATTTTTACAAATTACCATCACGCATTTGCGTTTTTACAAATAACAATCAAACTTCATGATAAATTCCTCAATCACCACCGTATTTTTACCCCAAGCATAGTTGTTCTTATTCCCAACTTATCAAGCTACGATTTACGCAAATTTCCCAAATTACCCTCATTTAATTAGACCCTTTCATCTAACTCCATCTCCCTCGTCATGTCTTCTTCTGAAACAACAATGACTTTTGCTCATACCTCTAAAATTTATCTTCCTTCTCTAACATCAAAAATCAACAAAAAGAAATTAAATATCATCATACATTTGTATTTTCAATAGATGTAGTTTATATACTACTCCACTTGTTAAGTAGTTTTGCTTAATTCAATTAGTGGTAAATGTAGAATTTCTGGAAAAAGTGGTGTAAATCGGGGACAAAATTGTTGTACAAAATTTATTTATGCCATAAAATCGTCAAACAATTTTTGGGTTGCTTTGGATTCTTGCGGCAGTGATGAAGCAGCTAGGTATTTCTTATGGGTTCGGGCGCCATTAACGAAGTGTACATGTCCATTGCTTGTTCGTTCGCCACGATCTAGGATTTGCTGTGTAAATAACACGAACATACCAATGCCCTTCGTCTACCTCAGACGACACGCCCATGGAGGTTTCATGCAACTCACACGAACAGCTTCTGCAACCCCGCGTCCGAGACCGATAATCATTAATTTGGAAAAATTACAAATAACACGAATACATACAAATTATGTAAATATATACAAAAAAATTAAAGTTTATTTAAGCTTCGCTATAGTAACTAACCCATTCATTAATTTTGTTCAAGTCCGAGGATTTGGTTCTTTGTACGGTTTGCCAAAATCCCATGCTCAGCCTTCACTCTTGCATAAAACCATGTACGTATAATGATTTTTTTTGGTACAATATCACATACAAACATTGCCAACAAAGAGAAAATTATTATAAAACAAAGATGGAGAAGATAAACGTTTTATTGTGTTGTTGTTGGAAGTAATGATAAGGCTAGCAATGTTGTCTTGAAACATTGTTTTAGAAAGATGTCTTTCATTGCCTCGTAGGAGAATCTCTCCACTAATTGCATGGTTATAGCCAATAACTACATGTTTATGACCCAAGTTTATGGTGGTTGTTATGCCATTAACTTAGTGATTATGGTGCTAATTAATCACTTTGATCTTTTGGCTTTCCTCCCCTATCACTATAAATATGAGAAGTTGTAGTCAGTTTAGAGACACATCTTCCATATCATCTTCTTCTTTATGTTAATTTTGAGCATACCATATGAGTTCCAACTCCTAATCGTTGAGTACACAACTTTTAGGAGTGTTGTGTGACCTTGGGAACGACGCCTATATCGATTTGTACCGTAGTCGAGGCGATTTCGTTTCTCATTCAATGGCCTCCATACCACGACACAACAACATTTATTCTCTAAATATATCTCGCCCCTATAGTGACTCGATATTTTTCCAACAATTGAGAAACGAAAATTGTCACTATTATTATTGTTCTGTTCATTTTTTATTGTCATTCTAAGTATTTGTATTGGCAAAAAAAAAAAATAATCTTTGTGTAAAAGTTTCTGTCCGCGGTGGGTGGGACAGCACTTCGGTATTCTGGCCATAACTTGCTCTCTAGACCTCCGATTGAGGCGTATAATATGGTGTTGGAAAGCTAAGAAGAAGGGCTACAACTTTGTAGTTGAAGCCGTGAGCAGATTCGGTCATTTATGTTCCGTGAAATGGGCAGCATTGTGATGGTAGTGTGCTGAAAGTTTATGAAGATTTATGAAAGATTGGTATTATCTATAATTTTATTGCTTTATTTCATTCTTGTGATTAAGGTATGTTCTCGTGACTTTCCTTTACAAATATTTATGTGAGATGAATATAAAGGTTTGGTCAATTATGCCTTAATGATTGGATTGTTCTAGGCTTCTAGCTACTACTTTATTTGGTAAGACGCAACTAAATGTTATATTTATTATCTTGGTAAAATTATTTTTTATAATTGATTTCAAGAATGTGTGATTGAAATTGTTCCAAGATTTTGATTGACAAGTAGTTAGAATGATTGGGTGTCCATGATGTTGTTATGCGTATAATATATTTATATTGTAAAATATTTTCCACACATTTGGATCAATTAATTATTTTTGCTTATGAGATAAATAAAAATTGATACTTGGGTGATGAACCATATGTGGGGGTTAAATATTTTGCGTTTCAATTGATATATTATCTTTAATATATTTGTGTGACAAACAAATTGGAAGATTATTTGTCAAAACTTCATAAAATTAGATTATGGAGATTAAATTATCGTTTACGATTATATGATGATATCTAAAAGTTGAGATGATTAATTAAATGAATAAGGCGTATAGCTTGTTTGAACGATTGTGTTTGTCACTAATTTGTGGCGTGACAACATGTGGGGGAAGATGTTCAACTTATCATTCAATACAATTATTCATGGAGTTTAAAGTTGATACTTGATACTTTATAATATGAGAAGAGTATAAGAGTATAAGTATAATAAATATTTTGTGTGTTAAGGGCATATAATAAGATGATTATATGTTTTATGCGTACTAAATTGAATCAATATATTTTATTGGTTATGCGGATAAATAATGGTCGTGTAAGGTTCAATTAATTATATTACATTTGAAATATATCACACTATTTGAGATTATGATGATTGTTATGATGTGATTAAGGATTTAAATTCTTTTTTGTAAAATGTGGATTTGCAAAAAGAAAATGTAAGTGAACAATCATCGAGGTTTAATTTGTTGTTCTTTAATATAAGAATGATGATGTATATTTGTTCTTTTAAATGACGTAAGAGTGAAGCTCTACTTTAAAGAAGAACAATGTAGCTTATGAGTTATATGATAACATGTTTTTACTATTATGAGAAGTCTAACATATATATTAATCGTTCACTCAATCTAGCTTAATAATATTCTTAGTACATTTTATTTGTGTGCTCATTACCGAAAATTGTTCGTTTGGTGAGGCAACTAGATGCAATATTGAGAGTTTCACAATGTTGGATATCTAGAAAGATATTTGATGGAACAAAAGGTAATAGTTGACGAGAATATGAGATCTATGGTGAGTATATTTTCACCTTTTCAGGATTTTCTTTTAAGTCTATTGAGAAGACTATTAAAAGTTTATAACCTTGTCTATTGTGTAGATATATTTTTGCTCTTAACTTTACAGATAAGATGCAGGGTCATTGTGAAGCAATTACCTAATTGTGGGGGCATTATTTTTTGCTTAATGTTTATATTTAAAATGATGCTAATTTCAACTTGATATTGCTAAAAATGACGTGTATAGTAAATTGCGGATTTACACGTATTATGCAAATTTGAGAAAGTTGACTGAGAATAAAATGCTCACAAATGATTTTTGTGAAATTTGAAGTGGAGCATGTTATTTATAGAGTTAATGGACTAGTAAAGAAATAAGTCCTAAAGTTGTATGTTGAGGTGAATGGGGTTAAAGCCTATTGGTTGAGGAATTTGTGGTGGATACCGGAACTTGCTTCTGCGAAAGTGGTCTAACGAAGCCATAGAGAGACTCACACTTGTGTACACAACCCATTCCTATCACATGTACACTATTTTGGATGGTTGAGCTTATAGCTCTTACTGGTCTTATAGCCCAATTTTGGGTGGTCCTTGTGAGACGGACTTGATGAGATCACCGTAATGATGGAGGTTGAGATATTTCTCTTAATGAATCTATATCCCTATGTTTGGGTGATCCTGTTGAGAAAGACTTGATGGATTCACCGACTGCTATGTTAAGAGGTTGAGCCTTAGAGCTCTTAATGAATCTATTTCTCTATGTTTGGGTGGTGCTGTTGAGAAGGACTTGATAGATTCACCGACTCCTATGTTGAGAGGTTGAGCCTTAGAGCTCTTAATAATTCTATAGTTCATATGTGAGTGGTCTATGTGGAGATAGACTTGATGGAATCAGCTAAGTGAGTGTGAAGGATTGGCCTCCTTCTATGAGAGTTTAGGCTATCCTTCTAGAGCACTCATGAGAATCCCAAGGTTCATTTGGCCATAAATTTGTTGGATTGTATCGCGGAACTCGTTTGGAACTTAAGGTTAGATATGTGAGTGAAATTTACCCCGGAGTCTAGGAGTTCAAGATTCCTTCACTCTCTAGATGATGAAAGAATTGTTTCATTTCACTAACGTATTAGTTCAAGTCGAAAGACACTACTACTTAAGTATCGATCCTTATTAATATGCTCAGAATTGTTGTCTATCCTTTGCATTAGTGGGGGATTATTGGAAGTAATGCTAAGGCTAGCAATGTTGTTTTGAAACATTGTTTTAGAAAGATGGCTTTCATTGCCTCGTAGGAGAATCTCTCCACTAATTGCATGGTTATAGCCAATAACTACATGTTTATGACCCAAGTTTATGGTGGTGGTTATGCCATTAACTTAGTGATTATGGTGCTAATTAATAACTTTGATCTTTTGGCTTTCCTCCCCTATCACTATAAATATGAGAAGGTTGTAGTCATTTTAGAGACATATCTTCCATATCATTTTCGTCTCTATGTTAATTTTGAGCATAACATATGAATTCCAAGTCCTAATCGTTGAGTACACAACTTTTAGGAGTGTTGTGTGACCTTGGGGGACGAGGCCTATATCGATTTGTACCGTAGTCGGGACGATTTCGTTTCTCATTCAGTGGCCTCCATACCACGACACAACAACATTTATTCTCTAAATATATCTCGCCCCTATAGTGACTCGATATTTTTCCAACAGTTGTGTCCATTACAAAGAGATGCCTTGAGTTATATACATGAAGCTATGACGATATTTACGGAAATAAATAAATAGAATGACTGGAATATTTTCTAATAGGGAAATGCAGATTAGTGTCTAGAATATTGGTAAATAAGGAAATGCAAATTATTGCCTTAGGAGAAGATTTAGTAGCCGTTGAGCATGGAGGCTGGATACCCTTGTAATACCCCTCTCAAGTTGGCGCGTGGAGACTTGAAACGCCCAACTTGGAGAAACGTTCGACGAATGGTTGACGGCCGAGGGCCTTGGTGAAGATGTCAGCCAATTGAGCTTTGGTGTGGACGTATTGCGGATGAATGGTACCGTTAAGAATTTCGTCCCGTATGAAGTGACAATCAACTTCAATATGCTTGGTTCGTTCGTGGAAGACGGGGTTGTGGGCAATGTGTAGGGCGGATTGACTATCGCAAAATAGTGCAATGAGTTGGTTGTGGGTAATACCGATAAAGGAGAGGAGGCCTTTTAGCCACTTAAGTTCGCAAACAGTATAGGCTATGGCACGATATTCGGCTTCGGCGGAAGACCGAGACACCGTAGATTGTTTCTTTGTTTTACAAGAGGTAGGAGAATTGCCGAGGAAAATAATGTAGGCTGATAAGGAGCGGCGACTTGTTGGGCAGCTTGCCCAATCAGCGTCACAGTAGGCGTGTAAGGCGAGATCGTTGTCGGAGCGAAGAAGTAACCCTTGACCCGGGTTAGTTTTGAGATAACGGATTACGTGAAGTGCAGCGTGCCAGTGGTCTATGCGGGGAGCGTGCATGAACTGAGTAAGGATGTTGACCGTGTAAATGAGCTCGAGGCGCATAATTGTGAGGTAAACCAGTCGGCTTGTGAGCCGTCGATATGGGTGAGGGTCTTTGAGTAGCGGAGAGGTTGAAGTGGATAGGTGGTGATTCGGTTCCATAGGAGTGGAGGCTGGTTTTGAGGCGAGAAGGCCAGCCTCATTGAGAATGTCGAGTGCATACTTGCGTTGGGAGACAAATCAACCCGTTTTATTTCGAGCAATTTCTAAGCCCAAAAAATACTTGAAGCAACCAAGGTGCTTCATGTGGAAGCAGGTACTAAGATAGTCCTTGAAGCGATTGATTGTAGCGGAATTGTTACCACAAATGACAAGGTCATCAACGTACACAAGCACATGTACCTCATTGTCATGTGTGATTTGGGAAAAAAGTGAGTGATCGTAGGGGCATTGTTTGAAGCCATATGAGAGAAGAGCAGCGGCGAGCTTTGCATACCAACAATGCGGCACTTGGCGGAGGCCATATAAGGACTTTCGTAGACGACATACTTTACCATCATTTGTAGAGTTAAAACTGGGAGGAGGTTTCATATAGACCTCTTCGTTTAGATTGCCGTGGAGGAAGGCGTTGTGGAAGTCCATTTGGTGGAGCTCCCAATTTTTAGCGGCGGCAATTGCAAGGAGAGTGCGAATGGTAACCATCTTAATAGTCGGAGCAAATGTCTCATTATATTCGACCCCTTCAATTTGACGGTTACCCATTACACAAGAAGAGCTTTGTAGCGTTCAATGGACCCGTCGGCGTTGTATTTGATTTTATAAACCCATTTCGAGCCAATCGCCTTTTTATGAGATGGGAGGTCTTCGAGTGTCCAAGTATTGTTACGCTCGAGAGCGTCAATTTCGGTTTTCATGGCGTCGCGCCATTGGGGAACCTGCATAGCATAATGAAAAGTGCTAGGCTCGTGATGTTTAGTTACGACCGCTAGGAAACTTTGATGGTGAGTCGAGAACTTGGTATAATTAACGAAATGAGACATCGGATATTGCGTACCTGAAGATGGGAATGATGCAGCAAGTAGGTGTGTCGAGGGGCGAGTTTTAGTGATAATGAAGTCCTTCAGATGAGAATTAGGGAATTTTAGTCGGAGCCCTTTGCCCAAAGTTGAGGGGCCTGGTTGAGCAGTGTCGAGGGCAGTAGAAACAAGGGGTATCTCGAGAGGCAGAGGAGGGTCTGTAACAGCGGGTGGGGTAGAAACAGGAGAAGTCGTGTCGGGAGGAGGGGAGGCAGGCGTAGGAGATGACGGGTCACGGACAGATGTCTGGTCAGTGGGAGGGACCGAGATAAGAGTAGGGGAACGAGGTTGCTGAACAGTAGCGGGTGTGTGTTCAGTCAAGACAAATAAATGGTCAATGGGGGTAAGAGTATTATCTAAAAAAGAATTGGTAGTGTCAGAAGTATCGTGAATATGCATTGATTGGTAAGGAAAATCACGTTCAATAGAGGAAAAATGCGTACCGGTATCTAAGTCGTAGACGCGCCACCCCTTTTTGCCAAATGGGTAACCCAAAAATAAGCACTTCCTACTACGCGAAGCAAATTTGTCACGGGAGCGATTCATATTCTTTGCGTAGCACAAGCATCCAAAAGTACGGAGATTGTCCAGGTTAGGAACCTTATTAAAAAGAATCTCGTATAGAGTTTTACCATTGTGAATGGAGGACGGGGTACGATTAATTAAATATACAGCAGCTAATATACATTTCCCCCCCAAAAAATATAGGTAGGCTTGCTTGGAATACAAGAGCTCGAGCGACATTAAGAATGTGACGGTGTTTGCGTTGTACCCTACCGTTTTGTTGCGGGGTGTCAACATTGGAAGTTTGAAATAAAATGCCATTAGTAGTAAAAAAATCATGCCGACAAGTAAATTCTGTGCCATTGTCGCTGCGTAAAATTTTTATTTTCTTACCAAATTGTCGTTCGACAATTGCAAAAAAATTTAATAAAGTTGGACGAGTATCGCTTTTATGTCGTAATAAATAAACCCATGTAGAACGAGAAAAATCGTCGACGACAGTCAAAAAATATTGAGAGCCACAAGAAGCGGTTTTGGAGTACGAACCCCATAAACCACAATGAACTAAATAAAAAATATTGCCTGCAATACTGGAACTCAAATGAAATTGTGCTCTAGTTTGTTTAGCACGAAGACAAATTTCACAATGTTTGCTATGAACAGATGAAGCATTATTCGTTTTTAAAGACGGAATAAAACGAGAAATAGAGGAAGAGGGATGGCCCAACCTTCTGTGCCATAGTTCAACAGGATCAGAGTGGCCAATAGTGTAGGCATGCACCTCATCTTGTCGAACACCCTTCAAGTAATAGAGTCCCTCACGTTGTTCACTCGCACCAATCACCGTCTTTGAGGAACGGTCTTGTATAAGGCACAGTTTTTGGGAAAATTGTATTGTGAGCGAAGTGTCAAGTAATAGGTGGGAAACAGAAATTAAGTTGCATTGTAAATTTGCAGCATAGAGTACATTTCGTAAAATAAGGCGAGACGATAATCGGATATCGCCACTTTGAGTAGCGATTGTTAAATCGCCGTTTGGTAAGCCAAAAGATAAAGAAGTAATGGAGTGTAAACTACTAAGGCTTGTGAGTTTAAGAGATGTTTAACTATGCTTACTAAAACTGAAAACAAATACAGACAGAAATAGGGCCTGTTTTAGAGAGAGTGGTTTATAATAACTAAAATTCAAAGGATATGACTTAGAGAAACTCCCCTACAGCATGGCACAAGAGAAGGGACTCAAAGACTAGTTCTGAGACAGGTTTAAAGTGTTACAGCAAAGCACAAATACTCTAGACTTAGTCTCAACAGCAAGCAAGCTAATCACAGCAAGGCACAGATTTAACTTGACTCACAAAGCAAGACACTGATCAGACACCTTGAAGGTAGGCCATGGTGGGGGTGGGTGGGATTCTCTGGTATACCTCCTTGGTGCTGGGTTTGATAATTGGTCTGCTGAGCTCTCTCTGATATTGTTTCTGGCTTGTGTGGGAAATGTGGATTGAGTTGGACCTTGGCATGGCTTGGTGAGCCCTGGACTTTCTTCCTCAATGTCTTGGCTTGTCCTGGCTTGAATTTGGCCTGTCATGGCTTGTTTTTTGGACCTTGTGACTCGAGCTTCTATCTGAGGTGGCCTTGGGGTCAGGCTTGTCAGGCTTGTCTGGATTGTGGCTTGATCATCAAGGCCCCTTGGGTGAGCTCCTGCTGCAGCCTTCCCAGGTTGAAAAGGGCTTGACCTCAAGCCTGTGTCTTCCTCTCCCTCAGAGTCTTCATAGAAGGGACTATTATCTCCCACATTGAATGTCCCATGAACTGCATATTCTCCTGGTAGATCAATTCTGTAGGCATTAGGACCTATCTTCTCTATGACTTGAAAAGGACCATCTACTCTTGGCTCTAGCTTATTCTTTCTTTCGGAAGGGAACCTTTCTTTCCTTAGGTTGATCCACACTAAGTCTCTTGGTGCAAAGTCTTTCTTGAGCTTAGGAACCTTGGCATTCTTCTTGTATAGATCATTGGTTTTCTGAATTTGTTTTCTGACTGATTCATGGAGTTTTAGCATTTGCTCCACCCTCTTCTTGGCATCATAGTGGATCTCTGACCTGCATACATTAGACAAATTTAAAGGCATTAAGGGGTTAGTACCATAGACCACTTCAAAGGGGGAGTGGCCTGTGGCTGCTACTGGAGCTCTATTGAAAGAGAACTCTGCTTGAGCCAGCTTTAAGTCCCAATCTTTGAGTGATTTGCTGACTATAAACCTCAAGATCCTTCCCAAGGTCTTGTTGGTCACCTCAGTTTGCCCATCTGTTTGAGGATAATGGGAGGTGCTAAACAACAACCTGGTGTTAAGCAGCTTCCACAATGTTCTCCAGAAATGACTCATAAACTTTGTGTCTCTGTCAGATACAATAGTTCTTGGAACTCCATGTAACCTTACCACCTCATCAAGGTATAACTCTGCCACACTCACAGCATCCTCAGTTTTCTTGCAAGCAATGAAATGTGTCATTTTGCTGAACCTATCCACAACTACCATGATAGAATCTTTCCCTCTTGCTGTTCTAGGCAATGCTACTATGAAATCCATACTTACATCTTCCCAAGGCCTACATGGGACTTTTAGGGGAGTGTAAGGTCCTGCTTGAAATGAACTCTTGGCCTTTTGACAAACTGCACATCTCCTGAGCACTATTTGGACCTCTCCCATCATCTTAGGCCAGTAAAACTGATCCTGTAGTATGTCCACAGTCTTCCGAACACCAAAGTGTCCTCCAAGGCCACTTCCATGCACTTCCTTGATCAATAGACTCCTATAAGACCCTCTGGGAACACACATCTTGTTTCCTTTGAACAGGAATCCATTTTGTAAAGTGTAGGGTGAATCAATGGTCCTTGTTCCCTCTTTATGTGCTAACCAATCTTCTGCAAAGTCTGGATCTTCCTGATACATATCCTTCATGAACTCAAATCCAAGAACCCTTTGCTCCATGGTTGATAGCAAAGTGTATCTTCTAGACAAAGCATCAGCTACCACATTTTGCTTTCCTTCCTTGTATTTGCTAGAAAAGGTGAATGAATGGAGGAACTCCGCCCATTTAGCATGCCTGTGACTGAGCTTATGTTGACCTCCTATGTATTTCAATGCCTCATAATTAGAGTGTAAGACAAAAGGCTTGGGCTTCAGGTAATGACTCCAATGCCTTAGAGCCCTGACAAGAGCATAGAACTCTTTGTCATATGTAGAATAGCTCAGCTTGGCACCACTTAGCTTTTCACTAAAATAGGCTACATGTTTCTTCTCTTGGACGAGGACAGCTCCAATTCCCACTCCACTTGCATCACATTCAACCTCAAATAGGCAATTAAAGTCTGGTAACCTGAGGATAGGTGCACTGCACAACAGTTTCTTCATGTATTTGAAAGCTTGCAAAGCATTCTCAGTCCAAGTGAACTCTCCCTTCTTCATACATTCAGTGAGGGGTGCTGCAATGGTGCTGAAGTTCTTAATGAATCTTCTGTAGAAAGATGATAAGCCATGAAACCCTCTTACTTCTGTGATATTCCTAGGAACAGGCCAAGACTGAACAACAATGATCTTGTCTTGATCCACTGAAATACCTCTACCAGACACCACATATCCTAGAAACTTAACTTCCTCAGTCATAAAGGTGCATTTCTCAAGCTTCCCAAGGAGTTTACTCTCCTTAAGTATCTCAAACACAGCCTCAAGATGCCTTAAATGATCATCCTTGCTCTTGCTGTAGATGAGAATATCATCAAAGTATACCACCACAAATCTCCCTAGACAAGGCTTAAGCACTTCTGTCATTAATCTCATGAAGGTACTTGGGGCATTTGACAGGCCATAGGGCATGACAAGCCACTCATAGAGGCCATGCTTTGTCTTGAAGACTGTCTTCCACTCATCTCCTTCCCTGATCCTCAATTGATGGTAACCTTGCCTCAAATCAATCTTAGAAAAGAACCTTGAGCCACTCAGCTCATCCAACATGTCATCAAGAGGTATAGGGACCCTGTACTTGACTATGATGTTATTGATAGCCCTGCTATCTATGCACATCCTCCAAGTCCCATCCTTCTTAGGAACCAACAATGCAGGCACAACACATGGACTTAAGGACTCCCTTAAAAACCCTTTACTCATCAACTCTCCAACTTGTTTTTGCAGTTCTTGTGTAGCCTTAGGATCACATCTATATGCTGGTCTATTAGGGAGTACATACCCTGGCACAAGGTCTATCTGATGTTCAATTCCTCTCAAAGGGGGTAAGCCATCAGGAAGTTCTTCTGGGAACACTTCCTTGAATTGATCAATGAGGGGTTTAACTTCTGCAGGGATTACCTTACACTCCCCTTCCTGAACTTCCTTTGATAGCAGCATCAATACAGGTTGTTCCTCACTACACTCTTTGACCATTCCTGATTCAGACAGAAACAAGACTCCACTAAAATATTCAGCCATACTGGGACTCCCATAACTCTTCTGATGAGGTGGCAAAGGGGCTAATGTCACCTTCCTGCTCCCATGTTTGAAGGAATAGGTGTTGCTTCTTCCTTGGTGTATGGAGCTTTTATCAAACTCCCATGGTCTTCCTAATAATAAGGGACAGGCATCCATTGGAACCACATCACATAGTACTTCATCTTTGTACACACTTCCAATGGAGAATGGGACCATACATTGCTTATCCACCTTAACCTCTGCTCCCTTACTCAGCCATCTCAACTTATAGGGGTGAGGGTGCTCTTGAGTGCTTAACTTCAGCTTGTCAACCATAGTAATAGAGGCCACATTGGTACAACTACCTCCATCTATAATAAGGTTACAAACCCTCCCTTGTATGGTACATCTGCTCCTGAAAATGAGGGACCTTTGATCCTCCTCCAAAGGTATCTGTTGTGAATGCATTACTCTCCATAGAACCAAGCCATGGCCTGTCTCAGGTAGTGCCACTATTGCCTCCTGATTAGGCTCTTCCTCTTCACTCACCACTTCTTTAACCTCAGGCTCATCCCTCTCATACTCAACTAGACCTTCTTTTTCCCAAGTCTCAACCTCCATTATAGTTAAGGTCTTCTTAGAAGGGAAATCCTTCCTGAAATGTCCATAACCCTGATATTGGAAGCACCTAATTCTGTTCTCAGTCAATGAAGTGCTTGGCTTCTGACCCATGATGCCTTTTCCCTTGTCTAAGGTGGGTGGGGGTGCTGTCTTAGGGGTATCAATGGTCCTCAACCCACTGTAAGGTCTGGTTTGAAAAGATCTAACAGGTTTTGATGTGACAGACTTAGTCTTTCCTATCTTTTCAATTCTCAAAGATATGTTAACAATATCATCAAATGAACACAGAGGTTGCATCCTAACCTTGTTAGCAATGCTATTATCTAGACCCTCTAAGTACCTAGCAATCCTTTGCTCAGGTTTCTCATTTATGTCACATTGCAAGGTGAGCTGTTCAAACTCTCTCAAATAGGATTCAACAGGTTTATCCCGTTGTTTCAACTTAGACAACTTAATAAACAGATCCTGGGTGTAATCCTTAGCAACAAACTTGTCTAGCAGTTTCTTTTTCAGTTTAGTCCAAGACTTGATGGGTTCTTTCCCTTCCCTAGCCCTTAACCCTTTCATGGTTTCATACCAAAGAGAAGCATACCCTTTCAGTTTAAGGATGACTATTTTAAAAGACTTAGAATCATTATATTCTTTGTACTCAAAGATTCTTTCTACTTCTCTTAACCATTTTAACAAATCATCAGGATTAAGACTACCAGAAAACTCAGGAATATCTACCTTAAGATGCTTGTCTATGTGCTTGTGGATGGAAGCCCTGCTCCTTGTTGAGTAATCTGAGTCTGGATACTCTTCATCATCAGGTGGCCTTCCTCTGCCTCCTCCTTGGCCTCTTCCACGTCCTCTGCCTCTTCCTCCTATGGCAAGATTGCCATCAAGAGCTTCATTCACAGCCCTTGTAAGTTGTGTGACAGTTCTGGTTATGCCTTCTACCATAGTCTCTAAGTTGGTGATTCTCTCTTCACTCATTGGGTTGTTTTTGTGTTTTTAAATGTAGTTAGGGAAAATGAACTCACTAAGACTCTCAACCAAAGCTCTGATAACCAATTTGGAGTGTAAACTACTAAGGCTTGTGAGTTTAAGAGATGTTTAACTATGCTTACTAAAACTGAAAACAAATACAGACAGAAATGGGGGCTGTTTTAGAGAGAGTGGTTTATATTAACTAAAATTCAAAGGATATGACTTAGAGAAACTCCCATACAGCTTGGCACAAGAGAAGGGACTCAAAGACTAGTTCTGAGACAGGTTTAAAGTGTTACAGCAAAGCACAAACACTCTAGACTTAGTCTCAATAACAAGCAAGTTAATCACAGCAAGGCACAGATTTAACTTGACTCACAAAGCAAGACACTGATCAGACACCTTGAAGATGTATCAGGCTTGACTCAAACTACAGCTCTTAGCACAAGTTTGAAAGATTTAAGGGATTTCTCAAAGTTAATTTATTCATAAAAGTCTGCTCAAAACAATACATAAGACCCTCCTTATATAGGGAGGCTGATACAATGTGAACCCTTGGATGCAAAGTTCATCTAAGGGCCAACTTTTTTGCTTGAACTACTACAACAGCTAACTAATTAAGAACCTCACAAGAGGACGAGTTTAACAAGTAGCTAGTACAGACACAAAGACACAAAACAGACTGATGCAAAAAGCAATAAAGCAGTTTTTGTATTTTTCCTGAAATGGAAATATGTTGTTCTTGTTGTCTTGCTACTTTGCTCTGGGTGTTTTGCTGCTCCTTGGGACTCTCCACTCTTATTAGAACTTAGATAAACCTGCCTTGGATGAGGACAAGTTGACTTAGACAAAAGGAAACCACATCTAGACATGTACTTTCTCTACTATGATGCTCATTGGACTCTAACTTGGGCTGCTTGTAACTTGAATGTTTACTAGACTTCTAAAGGAACTTTCCTGGACAAACTTGTTGCTTAATGGGTTGTCTTGAAGGTAGGCCATGGTGGGGGTGGCTGGGATGCTTAGGTATACCTCCTTGGTGCTGGGTTTGATAATTGGTCTGCTGAGCTCTGTCTGATATTGTTTCTGGCTTGTGTGGGGAATGTGGATTGAGTTGGACCTTGGCATGGTTTGGTGAGCCCTGGACTTTCTTCCTCAATGTCTTGGCTTGTCCTGGCTTGAATTTGGCATGTCATGGCTTGTTGTTTGGACCTTGTGACTCGAGCTTCCATCTGAGGGGGCCTTGGGGTCAGGCTTGTCTGGCTTGTCTGGATTGTGGCTTGATCATCAAGGCCCCTTGGGTGAGCTCCTGCTGCAAGTAATGTTGTGAATATTTGTAAAAAAAGAAAGATACCCGGACATATGATGGGATGTACCCGTATCAATAATCCAAAGAGAGGAGAAGAGATTACCACTGAGACGATCATTGGATGGATGTGCCTTACGAGTTTGCCATAGCTCAGACAGTTTGTCCAGTTCTTGAGGTTGAAGAGCATTTAAATCAATGCGATCAAGAGTGGAAAATAGACGAAGAAGATGAGGCTGTGTTACCTGTGGTATTTGAGTGGCCAGGGACCATGTTGATACGAGGAGCAGAGGCTGTTTTCTTCTACTCTAGTAAGGCGCAGCCGCGTACATCCGGAAGGAAGACAGCCTTACTTAGATCCGTATCATTGGGATTAATATAGATACGATGGCGAGGACGATCACCCCACCAGAGAGGAAACTTCCCAGTGACTGGAAAGAAAAATTTAAACGTGTGTCCATCTCTTTTGCAAGCAATACATTATAACTTAGATGGGTAAGTCGGGTTTAAGGCAAAAGACGGCTGAGAGTTGGGGTCACGACTGCCCCCTCCTCCAGTCCGTGGTCCATGATGAACCCTAACGGCAAAGGCCATAGTATCGGGTCGAGATTCGGTTTTCTGATGAGTGAAGGAACAAACTTCTTCATCTTGAATGAGTCGATTATAAATGGTGTTAAGATTAGGAATAGGGTTCATCCCAAGAAATTGAGATCGGGCATTGGCAAATCGGTCATCAAGACCCATTAATAAATCACGTAAACCGTTTCTTGTCACGACGAGCGTCGAAGTTACGTACCCAATCACAGGGACAAGGGTTGCAGGAGCAAAATGGAAGTGGATCGAATTCGAGAATATCGTCCCACAGTTTCGTGATGCGCCCATAGTACTCCATGAGAGTCTCTGTCGGGGCTTGGGAACACGCCATAAGTTCGGCCTGCAATTGATAAACACGGGCATCGTTGCTTTGACAAAAACGATTTTTAATGTCAGACCATACCTGTTTCGCTTCGGGACGATAAGAATCGTTTTGCGAAAAGCTTTTTCAATGCTATTGAATATCCAGGAAGTCACCAAGGCATTGGTGGATCGCCACTATTCGAAAGTGGCAGCAGCGACAACGGGTTTAGGAATAGTACCATCGATATACCCAAGTTTTCCTTTTGCCAGAAGAGCGAGGGTGAAGGCACAAGACCATTCATCGTAATTATTGCCGTTAAAGGCAATTTGTGTGATCCTACCGCCCGGATTTTCGACATGAACGAGAGAATATGATTGTGATTTGTTTGGATCGACGATTTGACTAGCTTCGGGGTTCGTCATTGATTATTTCGAAAAAAAATAAAAGACCCAGAGAGTCGAAAAAAATAAAGACCTGCTCTGATACCATATTATAAAACAAAGATGGAGAAGATAAACGTTTTATTGTGTTGTGTCCATTACAAAGAGATGCCTTGAGTTATATACATGAAGCTATGACGATATTTACGGAAACAAATAAATAGAATGATTGGAATATTTTCTAATTGGGAAATGCAGATTATTGTCTAGGATATTGGTAAATAAGGAAATGCAGATTATTGTCTTGGGAAAAGAATTAGTAGCCGTTGAGCATGGAGGCTGGATACCCTTGCAATAAAAATAAATCAAATGTAAAAAATAATACGGAGTAATGGTCTAATGGATAAAGCCACTTATGGAGTACTCCGCTACTTTTGCGACTCTTATAAACTTATGGAGTACTCCGCTACTTTAATGAAAAATGAAGTACCTGAAATGGGATACCAATTTCCACATTTCTATACAGCTATATAACATAGTTAGTTGAATACTTGAATCATGTAAGATTGCATTTAACACAAAATAATCTAAGAAGATAATAAAGAATTAAAAAATGCAAATTTTGATCCGATCAAGATGTAAAGGTTGGATATTGAATGATTTTTACGTACAAATGAATGGTACATTTATACTGAAGGGATAAATAATGGTACATTTATACTGAAGGGATAAATAATGGTGCAGATTGCATTCTAAGAAATCCGATCAAGATGTAAAGGTTCTATTTCTTGAGTTTAATGACTAAAGTAATGAGTAATGATGATTAATGAATAATGAAGTAGTGAACCGATAACAATTCTCATGCCTTTTATACTTTACTTTTTACGACCTATTATTTAGGGATGCAATGAGGCGGGTCTCGCCCCGCACCCGCCCCAAGTGGGGCGGGTGCGGGTAATGATTTGACGGGTGGTGGGGCGGGAGCGGGTATCAAAAGTGACATTCGTCGGGGGTCATGGGGCGGGTGCGAGGATCACATGAGACCCGCCCCGTACCCACCCCGTCCCACTACGCCCCACACCACCCGCCTCGCATGTCCCTGTCCCGCTTATACTCGCCTTAATGATCTCTGGCTCACCTATAGTATATATCTAGCTAAGTAAAATTTTACAAAAAAAATGTATTTTAAAAAGATAAAGGCTAAACTAATAAAATATATTTGTTTGGTAGCTTATGTAATAGTTAATTGAATGTGAAATTATTTCATACCACTTGCCGGATACTATTTTTATAAGTCGTACGAAACTTAATATGTTTAGATTCATGATTTGTTTTTAAAAAAAAAATTTATGAGGAGAAAGGTAATTTGGCGGGTTAGCGGATCCCCCGCGGGACGGATGCGGTTTCGAAAAGTTCAACCCACACGGGTCGTGGGGCGGGTGTGGGTACGCTTTGTCGTTCGCGGATGCGGGGGCGGGTTACCCATCTTCTGCACCCACCCCGCCCCATTAACATCCCTACTCTTTATTCTTAATTTAGTGTAATAAAGAAGAATATGAAAAGTGACTGAGTAAATAAATATATAGTATAATAAACGTAAACAAAGATGAAAAGGTGATTGGTCTTTACTCTTTAACAATTTCCACATTTCTATACAGCTATATAACCTGCTCATTCATGAAAAACATGAACGCCACCGTCAGTGGGGAGTAACTCCATGTTCTCCCAGCCATATCAAATTAAAACGTACATAAGCAAGCACGTAATCATGTAAATATATATATCATGCCGGATATGAGAGTGACATTATGATAATAACAATATAGGGGTAAAGAAAGCCATCATCCGTCATCATCATGCAAAACAAGACTCGGGAAAGACTCCCCTAGGCAACCATATAGAACACTAAGGGCTTGCATCTCACCATTAGCGACATATGCTTGAGAAGGTTTGAGACTCGACAAACAAAAAATTCTTAGGCATCCAAATCAATCAAGTATACAATCCATCATATGATTAAATATAAGCATACACACTCTCACGGTAAATGGCACGCACTAGCATCATGTACAATAGCAACACAAGTCAATGGAAGTCCACGGGATAAAGCATTTCCCTAAACCGCATACGATAGGGCGTTTCGTATACTCATGATTTAGACAAATATGTCCTCAGGTTAAGGAGTTCCCTTGAACCGTGTACGATAAGGCGTTTTGTACACACAAGAGTCTATCCTACCCGGTAGGACAGCAGTAATAACGCGGTCCTAGTCTAAACCTGGCCAGACTCTCGGGATAAGGCATTTCCCAACTCAACATGTGGTATGACGTTCCACATCCAAGACTCGATCACACAAAGGACGTCGAGTACCCCAAATTAGGCTAAACTACACGAAAGAGGCGGAAAGAGATCTATAGTCAAAAGTCAAGCTAGTACGCTACATGCAATGACACCACCTCGCAAAGATAGAACATTTGACGGCCGCGTCGGTCAACGCATCGCGTTCACCTCCTAACAACGTCGTCATATCCCCACTAAAACAGGCACACAAGCATCAAGGATACACCCCATCGCTTCGACATTCCAGTCTAACGAGGATGAGGTGTAGCCGAGAAATGAGAGTTCAAAGCACTCAACAATTAGTGCTCAAATCAAAACACAAGGTAGAACCGACTTAAGAAGGGGGAACACATCAAAACCGTCACAAAACATGTGATATAAGCATATGAGGTATCATATATTCTAAACATGAATATTTAATGTAATTAAGTAAGCTTATACGATAAACAAACCATACAAACTATTTCATGTGAAGTCATATGGAAAAGAAGTGAGAATAAGTTACATGGGGTGCCAGCCAGTCAGGCGGACCGGCCTCCGGAAACCCGGCTGGCACTACAGCAACAACTCATACCAACATTGAATATACAGGGATCTCCGGCCGGTGGGTGTGACTGGCTGCCGGCTACCCGACTGGGGTCATAGGCTAGATGAAAAACTGGAAGAAAAGGGGAAAAGGAGAGTTCCAGCCGATTTGGCGGCTGCTGGCTGGCCGGTTGTGTGTCGTACTCAATGAAAGATATCAACCAATATACAGGGATGCCTAGCCGGTTGCGCGGACCGGCGGCCGGTCGGCCAGCTGGGACTCACGCATCAACCAAATTGCCAATTTTCATAGATTTAACATCAGGGGCTCCCGGTTGGTGGGTGTGACTGGCGGTCGGCCGGCCGACCGGCTGGGGCATACAGGCACGGAAACTCAACAATCATCAACCAATACTCAAACCCATTTGCTTCTCATTCAATTATAACAACATTTATTAGCATCAAACCTCATTAAATGTACATTAATCAACACCAATCATTGAATAAGCATCAATTAAAGCAAAACCTACACATATTTAATGCGCAACACAAGTTCCAAAATATTAAATGAGCATAATTGGTCATTTGAATAGTACTTAACATATGATTAGTGAAAGAAGCATGAAGGGTAGAATTCACACATAGGATAGGCAACAAGTATGTTTTCTCATGAAATTCAAACAAATGTTGTATCTTTCTCTACTAAAACCACATTTAAAGCATTAAAAACTTAAATCGATTCCGAGTAACCCTTCACCGTTACCTTTTTGCGTCTTCAATCGTCTTCTAGGTCTTCCTCCACGAGATAGTAATCCTTGTCGAGGTCTTGAAGGTCTCCACCTACACAATGATACAAAAGATGAAAAAAGTTCATCCTTGAGAAAGATGGAAAAATCGAAAATGAGAAAGATAGTAATTTTATTACCACACAAGGTAGAGGAGGATAATAGAGGAAGATTAGACTAAACTTTAAGAGATTTGAGTGAGGAATGAGGGAGTTGTGTGAAGCTTGGGTTATTCAACAATGGTGGCTAGGGTTTTTTACGAAAGTTGCTGAGATTTTTGAGTGGGAAAGAAAGTGTGGGTAGTTTTGGGTGAGTGAGTAGAGATTGGGAGAAAGGCCTAACATGTGACCCAAAGCGTAATCCACATGAAATTTTGAGTAGAGTCCGAATACGGACTCGGATTTGCTAAATTAGACACGGAAAATTAACTTCTATCCTAAATCTAAAATTATGCTAATTAATATTAATATAATATTATTAAATTATAACGGCTAAGATTACGGGTGTTACAATCACCCCATCTTTTAAAAAGTTTCGCCTTCGAAACTTGAGCGAACGAAGGATACCTTAATCGAATAGGCTTGGATACTAAGCACGCATGGTAGCTTCCGGTTCCCACGTCTCTTCTTCAACATTACCACATCCCCACAAAACCTTCACTAAAGGCACCACCTTGCTTCTCAACTTTTTGTCTTTGCGATCTAGAATGTGGATTGGCTTCTCTTCAAAGGACAAGTTCGGTTCGAGCTCGGGAATTTCGGCTTGAAGAATATGGCTTGGGTCACTAATGTACTTCCTCAATTGGGAAACATGGAAAACATCATGAACTTTACCCAAATTCGGGGACAAGTCCAACTTGTAAGCTACGACACCAACTCTTTTCACAATGTCAAAGGGTCCAATGTACTTCGGGCTCAATTTACCCTTCACACCAAACCTCTTAACACCCTTCATCAGAGATACCTTCAAGAACACTTTGTCTTTAACTTCAAATTCCAATGGTCTTCTTCGGACATCGGCATAAGATTTCTGTCGGTCTTGGGCAGCTTTCATCCTATCACGGATGACCTTCACATGATCAATGGTTTCTACATTGACATCGGTGCCTAAATCACGAACATCGCTCAGTTGATCCCAAAAAATGGGGCTTCGACATTTCCTTCCATAGAGGGCTTCGTAAGGAGCCATCTTGATCGAGGCATGGTAGCTATTGTTATAAGAAATCTTCACCAAAGGGAAACTCTTTTCCCAACTAGATTGGAAGTCTAGGGCACAAGCTCTAAGTAAATATTTTAAAGACTAGATAGTCCTCTCGGTCTGACCATTGGTAGCAGCAGCATGGAAAGCGGTACTCATCAATAACTGACTACCCATGGCTTCTTGTAAGGCCTTCCAAAATCTCGAACAAAACCTCGGGTCTCGGTCAGATATGATCTCCTTGGGAACACCATGATATCTGACGATCTCATCAACATAGGCTTTGGCTAGTCGGTCTAAGCTCCAAGTCTCCTTGATCGGGATAAATATGGCACTCTTAGTCAAACGGTCAACAATAACCCAAACGGCATCTTTACTTCCAACGGTCCTTGGCAAAGCCATGACAAAATCCATAGAAATAGATTCCCACTTCCATAGTGGAATATCAAAAGGTTGCACCAATCCACCGGGCCTCTTGTGTTCGATTTTCACTTGTTGGCAAGTAAGGCATCTTCCAACATAGGACACCATATCACCTTTCAAATTCGGCCACCAAAATTGTAGCTTCAAGTCTTTATACATCTTGTCACCTCCGGGGTGGATAAAGTAGGGAGAAACGTGAGCTTCATCAAGAATCCGCTTTCTCAAGTCAAGAGCATTCGGTACGAACAAATGGCCATGTAGTCGAAGGACACCTTTGTCATCAATCTTTAAGTCTTTGGCTTTTCCTTATAGGAGCTTGGCTTGAATGGACTTGTAGGTAGCATCATCCACTTGGCTTTCGCGGATCTCGCGGAGAAGAACGGGTTCGGCAACCATGGCACCAACATAATCGATTCTTGCTACACGAACTCCAACTTCAACTTTCGAAATTTGGCACAAAGATCATCGAGTAGCACCCACATAACATTCAAGGTATGAGAAGATTTCCTACTAAGAGCATCGGCAACAACATTGGCTTTCCCTTCAGGATACAACAATTCAAAATCATAGTCATTCACCAATTCCAACCATCTTCTTTGTCTCATATTCAACTCCTTTTGAGTAAATATGTATTTCAAACTCTTGTGATCGGTGTAAATGCGACAAAGAACACGAATAAGATAGTGCCTCCACACCTTCAACGCATGAACAACGACGGCTAATTCCAGATCATGAGTAGGGTAGTTCACTTCATGAACTCTCAACTGTCTTGAGGCATAAGCAACCACTTTCCTATCTTGCATAAGTACACAACCCAATCCCAACTTGAAAGTATCACAATAGACATCAAAGTCTACACCATCTTCAGGTAAAGTCAACAATGGAGCGGTGGTCAACCTTTTCTTCAATTCTTGAAAAGCAGCTTCACAAGCTTCATTCCAAAAGAATTTGGTCTCTTTCTTCAACAATTGAGTCATCGGTCTTGCGAGCTTTGAGAAATCTTTGACAAAACGACGGTAGTACCCAGCTAAACCAAGAAAACTTCAAACTTCACTATCGGTTGGACTCTTCCAATCAACCACAGCTTCGATTTTAGAAGGGTCTACCATCACACCTTCTTTAGAAATCACATGTCCAAGAAAGGACACCTTAGGTAACCAAAAATCACACTTGGAAAATTTGGCAAACCACCTTTGACGACGAAGGACACCCAAATTTCCTAAGATGATTAGCATGCTCTTCTTCGGTCTTGGAGAAAACACGAATGTCGTCGATGAAAACTACTAGACACTTGTCAAGATACTCACTAAAGGTACGGTTCATTACATCCATGAAAATAGCGGGGGCATTAGTCAAACCGAATGGCATCATCTTGAACTCAAAGTGGCCATATCTTGTACTAAAAGTGGTCTTCGGGATGTCGGCATCAAGAACGGGAATCTGATGGTATCCGGATCTCAAATCAATCTTGGAAAAGGTAGAAACACCGTTTAGTTGGTCGAACAAATCTTCAACTCTTGGCAAATGATACTTATTCTTAATTCTAACTCGGTTCAACTCACGGTAGTCAATGCAAAGTCTCATAGAACCATCCTTCTTCTTCATAAAGAGAACGGGAGCACCCCAAGATGAGGCATTCGGTTGAATGAAACCTTTCTCAATTATTTCATCAAGTTGCTTTCTTAACTCTTTCCACTCGGTTGGAGCCATGCGGTAGGGGGATTTAGCTATGGGTCCGGTTCCGGGTATAAGGTCAATTGAAAACTCAACATCATGCTCGAGAGGGATCCCGGGCAAGTCTTCGGGGAATACATCAACAAAGTCTCGTACTATCGGTACATCTTCAATATTGGGTAAGCTGGTAGACGTAGAAGTGACAACACACAAGAATGCTTGGTGACCCTTTCTTACCAAACTTACCAACTTCATTGCGGAAATCAATTGCACACCCATTCGTGAATGAGATCCCTTATAGGTTATTTTAACTCCTAAAGGACTCTTTAAGTAGATCTTTTGTTCTGTAAACTTGAATCTAGCATGGTACAAAGCTAGTCAATCTATACCTATGATTGCATCAAACTCTCTTAGAGGAAACTGAAGGAGATTAGCGGGAAAGATCGTCCCCGCAATAGAGATATGGACATTAGGGTAAAAGAGTAGAACATGAGATAATTTCTCCGGATGGTAAGGATATGGGAGTATCCTCAATAAAAGTAGGTTCGATAGTTAACTTATCAACATAAGTTGAAGACATAAAAGACATAGATGCGCCGGTATCAAATAAGATGAGGCACGGTTGTCCTAAGATTGAGAATATACCCGTAATTATCTCCGGATGAGCATTGGCTTCGGCTCGGCTTAGAACACCGACCTTCTTGCAAAAGAAGCAAATGAGGGGTCTACCATAGCATCCAACTCCGGGGTTAATGGGATTCCTACAACCACTAAAAATTCTTCCTTGAGTATTTGCATTTGGGGGAGGATTGAATCTTCGTTTGTTGGCATAGGCATTGGAAGATGAGGGAGTAAACGACCTTTTGCCATAGAAGTTTGGCTTAGGTGAGAAAGAAGGAGATGGGTTTTCATCTTTGCTTCATCCTTGATGGCTTTCATGGAGTTCTCGGCCCAAAGTGCATCATCATATAACTCTCCAAAAGAGTTAGAACTCCTCCTTACTTTGCTTTGGAGCAAAGCACTAAGCTTATTACGATAGTAAAAAGCTCGGTCTTCATCATCCTTGATGAGTCTTGGTGCAAAGTGAGCAAGCTTGTTGAATTGAGTGGTGAAGTCTTGAACCGTCAAGTCACCTTGTTTGAAATCAATGAATTCTTTAAGTCTTTGTTGTTTGAGTTCTTTGGGATAGAATCGGTCTTCAACAAGAGTCTTGAAACATTCCCAATTGAAAGTGACTTCAAGAGTAGCGGTAGGGCTAGTAATCGACCACCAGTTGTCGGCTTCTCTTACAAGAAAGTGTTTAGAAATCCTCACCTTGTCTTCTTCCCGGACTTGATACAAGTCGAATTGCTTCTCCATCTCCCGAAACCACTCCGAGAGCTCGGTAGGGTCCAGTTCTCCTCCATAAGGCTTGGTCTTGCTCTGAGAAATTTGGCTAGCCTCCCAAGCATGGCCTCCTTGGTGATGATCTTCTCTAAGAAGAGGGGCTTGGTTAGCTTGAGCATGAGCCGCATCTTGTTGATTCCTTAGGAC
Source organism: Heliosperma pusillum (assembly GCA_022085475.1). Taxonomy (NCBI): domain Eukaryota; kingdom Viridiplantae; phylum Streptophyta; class Magnoliopsida; order Caryophyllales; family Caryophyllaceae; genus Heliosperma; species Heliosperma pusillum. The sequence goes on from JAIUZE010070392.1 coordinate 61,905, forward strand.
TTGAGTGAGAGCCTCTAAAATGACATTCTCTACGAGTCGAGTTCTAACCATCTTCATAAGAGATAAAACAAATCAAGGTTAGTGCTAACACTTAGCATAAACAAAGAGACTACCAAATAAAGTCCTTAATTTCTACCCATCTCTCATTTATTATTTCAAGGTCAAGTAATTTAAGTTTAGGATTCTCGTATGTGCGTCGAGAGCGTCGAGACCGTCATAGGCTCTGATACCAACTGTGACAACCCTCGCGATAGCGGAAAATAAACATACAAGCATGCGATTTAAATAGCAGAAATACGAGATTTTTAAAACTTTCTCATGCGAAAAGAAAGGTACGAGGAGTGTTAAGAAAAGTACAAACTGAAACATAAAGTACTACAAGGAGACATATTCCCTCAAAACGTAGTCAACACAAAAATAGAATCTAGTGAACTAGCTAAATCGTCAAGGGGAGAATCGATAAGGGCTAACGTCCGCTAGCTCACACCCGAATCCAAAAACAAGAAAGATCCATCCAAGCAACATGTTCATTCATGAAAAACATGAACGCCACCGTCAGTGGGGAGTAACTCCGGGTTCTCCCAGCCATATCAAATTAAAACGTACATAGGCAAGCACGTAAGCATGTAAACATATATATCATGCCAGATATGAGAGTGACATTATGATAATAACAATATAGGGGTAGAGAAAGCCATCATCCGTCATCATCATGCAAAACAAGACTCGGGCAAGACTCCCCTAAGCAACCATACAGAACACGAAGGGCTTGCATCTCTCCATAAGCGACATATGCTTGAGAAAGTTTGAGACTCGACAAACAAACCATTCATAGGCATCCAAATCAATCAAGTATACAATCCATCATATGATTAAATATAAGCATACACACTCTCACGGTAAATGGCCACACTAGCATCATGTACAATAGCAAGACACGTCAATGGAAGTCCACGAGATAAGGCATTTCCGTGAACCGCATACGATAAGGCGTTTCGTATACTCATGACCTAGACAAATATGTCCACAGGTTAAGGCGTTCCCCTTAACCGTGTACTATAAGGCGTTTCGTACACACAAGACTATATTCCACCCGATAGGACGGCAATAATAACGCGGTCCTAGCCTCTACCTGGCCAGACTCTCTGGATAAGGCATTTCCTTATTCGACATGTGGTATGGCGTTCCACATCCAAGTCTCGATCACACAAAGGACGTCGAGTGCCCCAAACTCGGTTAAACTACACGAAAGAGGCGGAAAGAGATCTATAGTCAAAAGTCAAGCTAGTACGCTACATGCAATGACACCAACTCGCAAGGATACAACATTTGACGGCCAGGTCGACCAACGCATCGCGTTCACCTCCTAACAACGTCATCATATCTCCACTAAAACATGCCCACAAGCCTCAAGGATACACCCCATCGCTCCGACATTTCAGTCTAACGAGGATGAGGTGTAGCCAGGAAATGAGTGTTCAAAGCACTCAACAATTAGTGCTCAAATCAAAACATAAGGTAGAACCGACTCAAGAGGGGAGATCATATCAAAACCGTCACAAAACATGTGATATATGCATATGAGGTATCATATATTCTAAACATGAATATTTAATGTTATTACATAAGCTTATACGATAAACAAACCATACAAACTATTTCATGTGAAGTCCTATGGAAAAGAAGTGAGAATAAGTTACAGGGGGTGCCAGCCGGTCAGAGGGACCGGCCGCCGTCTATCCGGCTGGCACTACAGCAAAAAACTAATACCAACATTGAATATACAGGGATCCCCAGCCGGTCGGTGTGACCGGCTGCCGGCCACCCGGCTGGCGTCATAGGCTAGATGAAAAACTGGAGGAAAAGGGGAAGGGGAGAGTTCAAGCCGGTTTGGACGGCTGCCGGCAGGCCGGCTGTGTCTCGTACTCAATGAAAGATATGAACCAATATACAGGGATGCCAATTTTCATAGATTTAACATCAGGAGCTCCCAGCCGGTGGGTGTGACCGGAGGTCGGCCGGCCGACCGGCTGGGGCATACAGGCACGAAAACTCAACAATCATCAACCAATACTCAAACCCATTTGCTTCTCATTCAATTCTAACAACATTTATTAGCATCAAACCACATTAAATGTACATCAATCAACACCAATTATTGAATAAACATCAATTAAAGCAAAACCTACACATATTTAATGCGCAACACAAGTTCCAAAATATTAAATGAGCATAATTGGTCATTTGAATTGTACTTAACATATGATTAGTGAAAGAAAGCATGAAGGGTAGAATTCATACATACGATAGGCAACAAGTATGTTTCCTCATGAAATTCAAACAAAGGTTGTATCTTTCTCTACTAAAACCACATTTAAAGCATTAAAAACTTAAATTGATACCGGGTAACCCTTTACCGTTACCTTTTTGCGTCTTCAATCGTTTTCTAGGTCTTCCTCCACGAGATAGTAATCCTTGTCGGGGTCTTGAAGGTCTCCACCTACACAATGATACAAAAGATGAATAAAGTTCATCCTTGAGAAAGATGGAAAAATTGAAAATGAGAAAGATAGTAATTTTATTACCACACAAGGTAGAGGAGGATAATAAAGGGATATTAGACTAAAATATAAGTGATTTGAGTGAGGAATGAGGGAGTTGTGTGAAGCTTGGGTTATTCAACAATGGTGGATAGGGTTTTTTAGGGTTTGGTGAGGGAGAAGAAGAGGGAAAGTTGCTGAGATTTTTGAGTGGGAAAGTGAGTGTGGGTAGTTTTGGGTGAGTGAGTAGAGATTGGGAAAAAGGCCCAACATGTGACCCAAAGCGTAACCCACATGAAATTCTGAGTAGAGTCCGAATACTGACTCGGATTTGCTAAATTAGACACGGAAAACTAACTTATATCCTAAATCTAAAATTATGCTAATTAATATTAATATAATATTATTAAATTATAACGGCTAAGATTACGGGTGTTACAATTTATTTTAATTAATATCTTCCTAAATACTCTATCACAATTTTTTAGAATGTACTTTTGTCACCAAATTGCTGGTATTTTTTGTCATCATCCACAAACCCATACTAACACCAACTGCTCTCCACAATGAAGCACCCACCGGCGCACGGGGACCATCACGCTGGCCAACACGCACCCTTCTGGCCCAGTTACCTTGTTGATTTCCATAATTTAACCGCATTTTCCGCCTTACATATTACGATGACGACGACAAGTGGACAATGACACAATCGTTTCGCCACCACCAAATAAACCATGACCAGAAATTACTCTTCTTCCATTTATTATCATGAACTATTATATCGGCTAACTAATGAGAAAAGTAATTTCAGAAAAATAACATCACAATTTTTCTATAAAAAAATATATATATATATATATATATATATATATATATATATATATATATATATATATATATATTAAATGTAACCATAATTATTATTGAAGTAAAACATTTTATATGATAAGATTTTGTTAGTATAAATTATATTATCTTTAATTTTGGAAAATATAATTATTAGTTTACAATCCCAAAACAAATATTTTTTGTAATATTTTTCCTAAATAATCTTCTCATATTTCGCATGATTAAATAATAGATTATGCCATGTGTAGAAATTTTATTGGTGGTGTACAGAAGATTCCGTACATCAAGTGTAACCGTAGCATCTGCCCATGTTTGACTATACCAATTTTCTGATTGTGTTTTATTTGGCTTGAAAGCTCTCTTATTATAAGAGGAAGAATGACTAATGAGGATATTTTGCTTGTGCCATGTGTCGGTTTAATAAGTACTCAAGTTACCTTTTTTTTATATTATTATATAGATTAAGGGAGATGATAACGTCACTACCAATATGACTAACGCCACTCGCGTGAATATTAAGTTACCTTATATGTAGCTTGTATTTGTATGTCGTTAACAAAAACTGTAGTGACGTTATCACAACCCTTAATTAAAAGATTAGTGTCAGAATTCCACCATATTTCTTAAATTGTTCAATAAAAGGTGAGATGAAGAGAGTATAAAATTATGCCCACTCTATGTTATTATACTCCCTCCATATATTATTGATGTTCCCACTTTATTAAAGTACTATATTAAAATACTAGGTTTAAAGCATGTGCGATGCACGGGTTAATAAACTTAATTATTCAACAACAAAGTTATAATTAAATACATATTGTTAGATAGTTATTCTATACTTCCATGTTTTTTTAAAAATAAATGAATAAGTCTAGTTATGAGTAAAGTCTCAACTCGATCAATTGTTAATAAACTTGATTTTTTTTGAAGTACTCCCTCCGTCCCGGTCAATTGTTTTCCTTTCTCTTTGGTACAAAGACCAAGGAAAAAGTGGGGAATCATTTGTGGTTCCACCTAGTGGGTGAAAAGCGGACAATAGTCCAATTAGTTGATCAAATTACTCAAAACAATCCTTCCAAATATAGAAAGGACAACAATTGACTGAGATACCCCAAGAAAGGAATATGACAACAATTGAATAGGGAGGAGGAATACTTGGCGATTGGATTTGATTGCTAAGAGGTAGGTTAATCCTACCGTAGATACCTCGAATCTACACCTTCCGCCAACCACCCAGTGATGATTGGGCCGCATGTTCGGTACACGAAACGATTTATGACAATTCGTAAGTTTATCGTCAAGCACTACAAGAATTCGTCAAATTACCGACTAATTTTACCGACAGCTCTAAAAATCGATCGCTAAACTAAACTACCGACCGAGATCAGACGGTAAAATATAAGTGGACGCTAAATTACCGACTGAATTACACACGGTCGGTAATATTGCGGATACGGTCGGAAATTATTAAACTTACCGACCGAAGGGTAAAATTACCGACCGTTATTTTCTTATATAGTAACTTAACCACACCCCCACTCACATAGTCACATCCTTTGTATTTATGTGCCAAAAGCTAACCTCTTGAACCAAAAACTCAAACCCTCCGACGATCTCGCGACTCACCTCAACGTCTCACGCCACCTCACCACGCTATAGCCTAGCCGGCCGCCGCTGCTAGTTTCCCTTGCCGCCCGAGCTAGCCACCTTCAATCCTACCTATTCGTCTTTCTTCTCTCTTTGCTTTAAAAAATGAAGGTATAATTCCAATCTGGTATTGTTTGTTGTTTAAATTACTTCTTTTATAGTTATTACTATCAATTTTATGTATTATTGGTTAGCTATTGCCATTACATTGTAAGATTCAAAGTGTGGTAAGTTATCGTTTGCTGAAACTGGGGCTTTTTGATGAATTCGAAAACTATGAATATTCTTAATTCAATTTCTAGTCTCAATATAAGATCTTGTGTTTTTTGCTAATTTTTTGTTCCATTGTATTAAATTAGTAACTTTTCATGACAAGAGTTTTTTGTTAGTAACTACTGTGATGAAGAAACACTAAAACGTGAACTAAAGGATGATAATTGTTCGATTCGTATTTGTTATCACTTAAATGATGCTTCTCATCTCTTAATTGACTTGTTATTGGGGAAATTTGTGCTTGTTATCTCTAGTGAAGATGGAACCCAATCTTACACGTGCTGATTAGCTCAATCAGCTGCTGATTAGCTCCTTCATCTTCGTGGTTTTCGTTACATGTGCTAAGTTCATGCTGCTATTTAGTGCTAGACATTTTGAAAGGGCGGTTATATATCCACTTACGATAATTCATGTGATTGACATAATGGACGAGTGCTAAATGTATGTAATCTCAGAAGAAATATTTGATGTTCTAACTTTATTGCAATCTCAAGGCGGAGTGTTTGAGAATATGTTTTGATTAAAATGCAAAGAAAGGTGTAATGGCGTCTTACCCAAGATCAAGTGTAAATGTTTTTTGGTTTTTACAGGTTGGCAAGAAGTTAGCTTAACCACTGCGCTGGCAAACTGAGCTTACGCAGGCTGCTATAGAGTTGATTGCTGTATGATTTGAAGCAATACTAGTAATGTGTGCTTCCTAACAATTGTATGTGATTTAGGACAGTTTTATTAATTGGTAGGTACTAAATATGTTTCCATAAACTGTCTTGCTTTTGATGTGGCTCTACAAATGTAAATGTAAATTTACTAAGGCAACCATCACAAAAAAGGCTTAATGCTTGTTGGATTTTGTATCTCTGTTTGTTGATGTGCAGGCAGGGGTCCGAGACAAGCTGAGATACTACTAATTCATTGAAGGGTAGGTCACCATTCAATATCATTGTTGATTAGCAAATTGTGCCGATGAGATGTGTTGTACCTTTTGACAACCATTTTCTTCTTTTACTCCTTGTTGTAGATAGGTTTTCTAACGTAAGAACTTTGTAAAATTTGGTTATACTAATTATTTTTCCATATTACTTCTCATTGCAGATAAAGGTTGGGCTAGAAGCTACTACAAGCTCGAGAAGAGATCAATGAAATTGAGGCATCGTCAAGTCAATCAGTGCCGAAGTTACATGACTTAGATTATATGTGACTTATATCGTTGTAGAGCAATGTTCAGGTGTATAATATTTAATTTATAGATTTTAGAGTATTATATTTTAAGCATGTACGATTGGAGAGTGTAAATCTATATTTGGAGTAGTTTATATAAAAATCATTTGTTTCGTATGACCTTGTGTGCATAAGCATGAATGGAAATTATGGAACATTTAATTGTGCTGATCAATGGAAATTATGGAAGGAATTGAAGGCTTAATTAATGGGATAGAAAGTCAAAGAAGCAAGTGGCAGACATAAAGTCAAAGGTAGCATAAGGAATAAATAGTCTAGAAATCAGGTGGAGTTACCGACTGAAAAGCCATATTACCGACCGAAATTTCGGTAGGTAAATTACCGACCGAAAAAATCAGTCGGTAAAACAAATTTACCAACCATTATTACCGACCGATTTTTACGACCGAAAAATGTCTAATATCAGTCGGTAATTGATTTTACCGACCGATTTTACGCATTACCGACCATTTTTTTCGGACGGTATTTAACAGTATTCTTGTAGTGAAGTTATAGCTCAAACACTTGTGTCTTCCCCTTGGTCGTCATCTACGAGCCGATACGGTCGTTTTGACAGGAATTAGAGTCATTTTGGAGTCCGGGTAAAAAAACCGCTTCATTTTCTATAAACCGTCTTTTAAAACCGTGTCTGAACGCTCGAGAATATTCCGGATATTTTAATGTTTTAAAACTTATCTTTTCTCGGTAAAATATATTCATGTTTGATTCAGAAGAATATTCGAAATCGACCGCAATTTTCCATAAAAAAAAAGCGGAAATCTTTATTTCAAAGTAGGAAACTGCTCAAGAAATGACGCAGCAGGAGCTGCGCCTCTTCCAAGGATAGCAGTGCCTGCTGCGCCTCTTCCTCAGCTCTGTTTTCCTGTTCCGGAATATTTTCTAGATTTCTTTCCGTGTTCGAGTTATTCCAAAACTCTTTGGATTTCTCCCTATATAAGGAGAGGTTCGTGCACACTTTCAAGGCACGCGAGTGTTCCGCCCCTTCTTTTCTCTCTCTTTGCATTCTAGACCGTGCTCTAAGCATTTTGACAACTACGTGCGTGATCAATTGACCACGTAAGCTCAGATCCTTCTGGGTTCCCGTCAAGTTATTGCATTGACCTACCAATTTGACCAACTCAACAATAATCAATCATAATTAATCGATCGTTCCTCTTGCGAAGGCACTTTCTTTACATTCGATTCGAGCTATCGCTAAATCGGTAACTTTAGTTCATATCTCGTTTCGTCAACATGTAAGTCTGAGGGTGTTTAATCCCATCTTTTTATTGTATTGTATTTTATTTCATCTAATGTAAGATTCATGTCGGATTTATGTCAAAATCGTTTTCAAATCTTTTCTTTAGTCTTTCTTTTATTCTTATTACATATTATTTATTTAGTTTGTTTGACTTAGATCACTAATAATCAATATTAGTGGGTTTTTTTTTTCATGTATCAAATTTTGTCGTTCGAGATTAGATTTGTTCATATCAAATCTCTAGATTCGTCTTCGATATAATTAGAGTAGTTAATATGACTTATGAGGATCACTATTTATTTACATATTTTATGGTTCCCTTAGATACATAAGACTCGATTTATTGTCTTTCCTTGCTTGTTTCTATGCTATTTTAGCTAGAATATCGTTTCTACCGCTTCTATTATGTTTTAATGCAGATTGGATGTATTTGGAGCTTTTTGAGTTAGTATGGAGCATAGCGGAGTCAGATCGTAGAAGGTTAGGCACGGGAATCGAAAGCGGTGGAGAAGAAATGAAGAAAAACGAAGAAACATGCCATCTGAAGGATGCTTGTTCGAGCAACATAACTTTGCTCGATCGAGCAAACCAGTGTTTGCCAGCTCTCGACTTTCCTAAATTAGTTTAACCTAGTTAATTAATTAGATTGTTATTATAAAAGGAAAACTCGTCTTTCACAATTAGGGCATGCTTTAAGATTAGAAACTCAAGTTTTTTTGCTTTGCTACTGGATTAATTCATCAAAACTATTATTTTAGTTCAAGCTTGTAATCGGTACTCTTTAATCTTCCTTTGTTATTTAATTAGTTACATTTTAGTTCTTTAATTATTCTTTGTTAATCCTTTCATTATTGTTAATCATGTCTACTTTATTTATTAATATCGTGATGAGTAGCTAAATTCTTATCTAGGGTTGAAAGGGGATCTAGGATTGTTGGAAGGGATAGACTAATTAATTGAATTGCAATTGCATGGTTATCGTTTTTTTTATCGTTTTAATTCTAGTTGCTTAATTACTAGCCAGGATTAATTAACTAGTCTCGCAAATTAGGATTAACACCGACCGGGTTAAGACTAAGATAGGCTACGATAATTGAATAGAACTCGTTTAATGATAGCGATCGGATGTTAAATTGTAGATCTAAAGGGCATAATTGAATCGACCGATCTTGTGACCTTAGATAACTTTATTTTATGATAGTTGATTACACCCTTACCCCGAATAATTATCCTAGTGAACCTGAGACCCTAGACTTTTAATCTTATGGATTTCAACCTCTTATTGTTATTATTTGCTTTTAGTTTAGAAACACAAATCAAAACCCACGAAATTGTTACTATAAGAGACGAACACAGTTTAACATATTAGAATATTACCGCCTCCCTATGGATTCGATACCTTACTTATCACTGACTATTAGTTAGTAGTGAATTAGAATTACTTTGATTAAGGTGACGCGACTTCATCCTTATCAAATTTGGCGCCGTTGCCAGGGAGGCAACAGTTTTCTGTTTGTTTCTACTTAGTTTGTCTTTTTCTTCGTCTCAGGGAACCTAAGTTCCTTGAGTCCGTTCATATCCTTTTCTTCCGTGTTCGTTTATGCCCAGGTGTTCCAGGTCTGATCTCGTACCCTACGATTCCGAACCAGATAGGACTCTCCGAGTTAGACGAAACTTTTGGAAGGAAGTTCAAGAAGCGGAAGACTTGAGTACGCTTGACACAGTTTACGCCGAATTTGTCGCAGAAAAACCATCCTTAGAAGAGGATACACATATTTCTGCACCCACTACAACCATGCCTACTTTAGCCAGCCATTTGGAGCCTACCGTTGCGTCTATTACCAAGGGATTCAAACTCCCTACTACGGGTAATAGAACCTTTGAGATTCGTCCATCTTATATCTCTTTGGTGGAGCGAAACATGTTTGGAGGAAGCCCCATTGAGGTTCCTGCGAAGCATATGGAAAAATTCACCAACTATTGTTGCTCTATTCCTTTAACGGGTCGGGTAACGCAAGATCAAATCAAGTTGGTGTTATTCCCCTTTTCGCTACGAGATGGGTCATAATATTGGTTGGGTGAGTTAGATGTTGATGCACTTGGCATCACTGATTGGAATTCTCTGGCTCTTGCATTCTACAAAAGATACTTCCCGCCATAGAAAACCTACGCCATCCGAAGTCAAATTACAAGCTTCAAACAAAGTCCCACTAAGAACTTTAATGAGGCATGGGTTTCCTTCAAGAAGCTTGTCAAATCCGTTCCACATCATGGTTTTGATACTTGGTTCCTATGCAACCAGTTTTACAACGGGTTATATGATGATCAGAGAGCATTGCTAGATTATGCTGCCAATGGAAGATTCCAAAATAACACTACTGAAACTAATGCTTGGATGTTGATTGATGAGATAGCTACTCACACTGCTGAGTATGACAATCCCAGGGGTAATGCGAGGCGCGGAAGTTCGGACAATGCCGTTGCAGCTCAGTTGGAGGCATTAACTGCTCAAATTAACGAATTACAAAGTTCCAAATCTCTGGAAAATAAACAAACGGTCCATGCCATAGTTCAACAAGAGTCAACCTGCAAAAGATGTGGTACCATGAGGCATAATGCGGTAGAGTGTATGAGTACGGTTGAACAAGTACTTACTTTTCAATCCTCTAAGCAAGGTACACCGTACTCTAACTTTTTTAATGAAAGGACGAGAGAGCATTTAAATTTCTCCTACCAAAGTCAGAATGTTCTTAATCCTACCCCGTTGCCACCTCAGCAACAAGGTTTCTCTTATGTGATTCCTCAAAATCGCAATTCTCAAGGCAATTATAACCGTCCAAATCAAGGAGGCCAAAACTTTCAACAAGCTCTATTTCCACCATCTCCAAGTAATAATATGGCGGAATTAAAAGCCATGTTGCAGCAAAGTCTCATGATACAACAAAAGAAAGATGCTCATATCTCTCAATTGCTCGAACATAACAAGAAAGTGGATACTCAAATTGCCCAATTGGCGATCAAAATCCACACAGACAACCGGGCGATCTTTCCCATCAGGGACACCCTCCACATGAACAAGTCAATCCTATTACTTTGAGGAGTGTGACCCATTACAAAGACCCGACGATGCCCATCGACGATATTAGTGCACCTTACATGCATCCGAGAGGCTTGGGAAATCCAGAAATGAATGGGGGTGAGAACGATAAAATTTTGGAAGTTCCTCGTGAAAATTAGGAAAACAACGAAAAAGTGCCTGAAAAGGAGGATGCACAATCGAGAAAACTCCTTTTGCTCGATCGAGCAACCTTTGAAAAGTCCAAAAAATCTACTCGAGGAGTTTCTGAAAGGTGCTGTTTTGACAAACTCGATCGAGCAGCTCCTTTGCTCGATCGAGCAACCCCTAATCAGACTGACGAGTCCTCTACTTCATCTAAAAAAGCAAAAGAAGCCGAGCCAATTGCCATTACACTTCCTTTTCCTCACTGCAACATAAATCCAACCTCGATAAATAGTTTGGAAGGTTTATGAAAGTAGTCAAGAATTTGCAACTGAGTGTACCATTTACTCAGTTGATCGCTCAAGTGCCGGCTTAAGCAAAATATATGAAGGACATATTGACAAGGAAGCGGTCCTTTAACGAAGTGAAGACTGTTGCATTTACTGAGGAATGCAGTGCTGTGTTACAATCCCGATCACCACCTAAGCGAAAGGATACAGGGAGTTTTTCTATTCCTTGTAATATAGGATGTTTAGTTATTGATAAAGGCCTTTGTGATTTAGGGGCTAGTGTTAGTGTAATTCCATTTTCTATATGTAAATAGCTAAATATGGGTCAACTTAATGTTACAACCATGACCTTACAAATAGCCGACCGTTATATTAAACACCCTTTGGGAATTTTAGAAGACGTACCGGTTAGAGTAGGAAAATTTTTCATACCAGTTGACTTCGTCGTATTAGATATGGTTGAGGACACCGAAATTCCTTTTCATCTTAGGAGGACCATTCCTCCATACTGCGGGGGAGTTTATAGATGTTAAGAATGAGAGACTTACACTAACAGCGGGGGATGACACTATTACTTTCAACTTAGAGAATGCAATGAAACACCCCCTGCTAGAAGAGACATGTCATAAGGTCGATATTGTGGATTTGACTGTTGATGACTGTCTCTCTTTGTGTTTGAATAGGGATCATCTAGAGATCGCCTTAATTTCCAGCACTGCTGAAGCTGGAAGCTCAAGGAGTAAGGAAGTAGTTGAGCAGGAAAACCTGCTGACAGGAGAGGAATGCAAGTTACAAAAGGTGTATAGCTTATGTAACCCCCCTAAGGTTACCGAGGTAACGAAACCTGAGCTTGAACCCGACTGATGAGCAGTAGCGACAGCTAGTCACTACGCCTCCCATTTTGCAGCTGGTTTGGGGGAGGCTATGTCTATACAGTTGGGATTTTCTATCATTGTACTTTCTTTTATTGTATTTTCTTTTAGTTATTTCCCATTTCCCTTTGTTAGTTGTGTCCTTTTGGTTGCTGTTGTTGGTTGTTGTGGGATTGTTGTGCTGTTAGCATCACACTGAGGACACTGTGACATTTCGGTTTGGGGAAGAGTCTTTATTTATGTTGCGTGTTTATTTTCCGTTGTGTGAAAGAAGAAAACCATAAAAATTGAAAAATTTACAAAATCCAAAAACAAGTTGTTATTTTATTAGGTCTAGTCTTGGTGAAGTTGAATAACAATGATGATAATTTTCATTGTTTCTGCTTTTGAATCCCAAATAAGTTGTCCATGTACATTGTTTTGACTTACTACTTTTGAAAACAAAGCTCATAGAACAAGTCTTGACCGTTTTTGACATACCTTATGCTAATTAGATTTGGCCATTTTAGTTGGTAAACCACTTAAAACTCTGAGGTCTATAGAACTTTCTCGGCCAGGAACATCAATAAACTGGTCTCATTGTCTTTAGGTTTATGAGTATGGTACTCCTTGTGAAATATGTAACATTAAATTGCATAAGTGTGACATTAGTTTCTTGATACTTTTACACGTTCATTTGATAAGTACGTGAGGAAAGGCGGTTCTTGTTGTTCAAATGAGCCTCACATAGCCAAAAAAGACTTGATTTTATACCCCTATTATTGAGTTCTTTATGGTTAGCCCATTTGAGTCTTTTGTAGCATGTTTTATAACCCATCTAATAGCTACATTCATTGAATTTGCCTACCTTATCGGGACAGTCGCAGTGACATGCTTTTTCTTGTCTACTTGTCTACTATGGTTGGGTCGGTATATTATTTAAAAAAAAAAAAAGAATACCAAATGGGTGTAGCAAGTATGTTGGAAATTGTGTTATTTATTCCCTTTGTTGAGAAAATTATATGAAGCAAAAGATATGATGAAAAAAAAGGAAAACAAAGAAAAACAAAGAAGAAAAAAAAAAGAAAAAAAAAGAACAGAAAAAATATATGTTGCTTCATTAAATTGTTCAAGGGATGATGAAAGCGAATATCGATATCGATATCTCTCTTGTGTTGTCAAAGTTTAAGATGATTTCTCTAGTCTAGTATTGGTTTGTGCTAGTTTTGTAGAATTGCTTTGGTAAGTGTCGCTGCGACTAACGGTCTTAGCCCCACATTCCCATACGTGCTTTAGCACAATCCACTTATATACCTTCGCCCATTAGCCTCCCTTATTGTCTTGATTCATGTACTTTGGTTTTATATCGAATGCGTAATAGTTGGGGAAATTACTATCACATTAAAATGCATGCATGGTTCATAAGTTGAGTGAGTGTTTCTATTTCTTTCTATCTTTACAAAACTCACCCTTACATAAACTTATGAGTGCGTGAGTGAATCCGCGAAAATCCGACAAATTGAGCCTTACAAAATTGAAAGGTATTTGGTTTTTGTCTATACTACGGTATCATTTAAAATCTTAGGACATGAGCTGTGTTTTCTACTTTCCTCTGCCTATAAATTTGTTTTATTGGTACAACTTGGTCATTACTTGTTATAGATATGGATAGCTTGGAATTTGTATGTGCATTAACATTAGCTTTGAGTTTTTCATTCACCATTTGTATGTTTGCCCTTGTATAGTGGTGAGTGCTTTGCTTAGGGACAAGCAATGGATTGGTTTGGGGGAGTTTGATGATCACTATTTATTTACATATATTATGCTTCCCTTAGATACATAAGACTCAATTTATTGTCTTTCCTTGCTTGTTTCTATGCTATTTTAGCTAGAATATCGATTCTGCCGCTTCTATTATGTTTTAATGCAGATTGGATGCATTTGCAGCTTTTTGAGTTAGTATGGAGCATAGCGGAGTCAGATCGTAGAAGGTTAGGCACGGGAATCGAGAATGGTGGAGAAGAAATGAAGAAAAACGAAGAAACGAGCCATCTGAAGGATGCTCGATCGAGCAGCATTACCTTGCTCGATCGAGTCGGGCTGAAGGATTCTCGATCGAGCAACATAACTTTGCACGATCGAGAAACATAACTTTGCACGATCGAGCAACATAACTTTGCTCGATCGAGCAACCCAGTGTTTGACAGCTTTTGGGTTTCCTAAATTAGTTTAACCTAGTTAATTAGATTGTTATTATAAAAGGAAAACGCGTATTTCACAATTAGGGTATGCTTTAATATTAGAAACTCAATTTTCTTTTGCTTTGCTACTGGATTAATTCATCAAAACTATTATTTTAGTTCAAGCTTGTAATCGGTACTCTTTAATCTTCCTTTGTTATTTAATTAGTTACCTTCTAGTTCTTTAATTATTCTTTGTTAATCCTTTCATTATTATTAATCATGTCTACTTTATTTATTAATATCGTGATGAGTAGCTAAATTCTTATCTAGGGTTGAAAGGGGATCTAGGATTGTTGGAAGGGATAGACTAATTAATTGAATTGCAATTGCATCGTTATCGTTTTTTTTATCGTTTTAATTCTAGTTGCTTAATTACTAGCCAGGATTAATTAACTAGTCTAGCAAATTAGGATTAACACCGACCGGGTTAAGACTAAGATAGACTACGATAATTGAATAGAACTCGTTTAATGATAGCGATCACATGTTAAATTGTAGATCTAAAGGGCGTAATTGAATCGACCGATCTTGTGACCTTAGATAGCTTTGTTGTATGATAGTTGATTTCACCCTTACCCCGAATAATAATCCTAGTGAACCTGAGACCCTAGACTTTTAATCTTATTGATTTCAACCTCTTATTCTTATTATTTGCTTTTAGTTTAGAAACACAAATCAAAACCCACGAAATTGTTACTATAAGAGACGAACCTAGTTTAACAGATTAGAATACTACCGCCTCCCTGTGGATTCGATACCTTACTTACCACTGACTATTAGTTAGTAGTGAATTAGGATTATTTTGATTAAGGTGACGCGACTTCATCCTTATCAACTTAAATCACTTAAATTCGACTTGTAGATCATTGATAAATCGTAATTCCCAACGAAAACTAAGTGTTTGTGATTGTTGTTTCACAGCAGAACCCATATTAGTACCAGACGCATGGTCAGATGCGCCTCTTCCAGAAGACACATGACCTGCTGTGCATGTTCTGGGCTGGTTTCTGTCTCTGAACTTCCTGTTTCTCTTTGACGTAGTTTAATTAGGTAACTATTATTCGTATTTTTGCTGCTAATCTGATTCGTTTTAGCTTTATTAATTCTTCTCTTTGTTTCAATTAATCTTTTAAACATATTTCCGACATCGATCATGAAATTTATTGTAATCTTTGTTCTTTTGTAATTTATTTCGTAATCATTGTATGATTTAATTACTTGTGTTCACACATTCAATTGAATCTAAATCCCAATTCGACATAATTAAATCCTAACTTACGTGTTCAACTGACATACTCTAAGCTCACATGCTAGGATTAAAACGTGGATGTTGCATTGCATGCATATAACTGACAACACTTCGATAACAGAAGAGTTTTCCTAATCATTAGTAGAGGCCGCTATCGAGGCGGGCGGGATTAGGTGGTCGATCAAAAGAGCTTCCTAATGCGTACCCTCACCCCTTACTCCACACCTCTGTGAACATCTGTGTTCATTGGCATCCACTTGAGTCATTTTAGACATAGAATGCTAAGGGAAATGAGTTCTTAGTGTTCATGTCATTCCTTTGTGTCTTGACATGGCAGAAAGTATTCAAACGGTTCCAACTTCCCAAAAAAGTTGGTGGCGACTCCACAAATGCGTTTTTTTCACGCTTGTCCCCTGTTTCTCCATCTGTGGTACCCCGTGTACCGCCGATCTCTCCCTAATCCGAAAGTTATTCGGTTTTTCCAGATATAGTGACGGTGCATGTTCCACTCTCCGGCCAAAAGGCTGACTTTCCGAGGCCGGAGTGGACGTGCCTATATCTCTACCCTTTCTCTCTTGGCTTGAGGTTCCCATTTCCCAAACTGATTCAACAATTTCTTCACCATAACAGATTAGCTGTGTGCCAGGTTGCTCCGTATTGACTGGCATACCTTGATCTTCCTATGTGGCATGAATGACTTGCATGGTAGCAGAATAGATCTCAACGACCTTGCACCTATTTTCTCGGTCAGATTACACTGCGCACCTGGGACAACGAGGATAACTGTGTAGTCTTTTCCCCAACGCCAAATGACACTGTCTGGAGTGTTTCGTCGCTTCATATTCGTGGAGATTAATTCTCCTCATCCTCCCACTGACTATTTGTACTCTGAATGGCGTCCTACGACAGGTATTTGCATACCTGCGCTCTTTATCGTTCACTTGTTTGCTGCTTACTTTCCTTACTTATTTCTTTGTGCAGGTTTAAATTGCCCTCTCCCTCCCTCCCCTGATGAGGTTGCGTCGATGACTAAGCTATTCGTCTTGCCCCCATAGAAGAGATCACTTACTTGTTTGTTGGCTTTCCATTCTGGTGGATCTCCCTCCTCCTCAGATAGAGAAGACGAAGAAGAAGACATGTCATTAGGTATATGCCTCACCCTGCTTCTACCTTCGTGCTTTGGCGATTCTGGCTCCTGATACACAGTTTTTTGTGCTCCCAGATTCTGCTAAACCCAAGTTAACTCTTGATATGATCCTCACCCAGAGGAGGAAAAGAAATGTCGCAAATACTCTCTAGAATACCTCCAAGAGGAGGGTTGACTCTTCTGATGCAGAGGCTACTCCTGCTAAGAAGTTTGCTCCTACTGGTCCTTGTTCAGTTAAAAATACTGCAAGCGTACGGGTCAATTGTAGATGCTTACGAGTCGATCTCAGGGAGGTCAGGGATTAAGTACCAGTCACTCTCAAACTAAAAGTCAGCTACGCGGAATAAATATCAAGTGATAAATATTTAATCTAAACTAAACTAAATTACTAAAACGCAATTATTAATAATAAAACGTCCTAGGGTTCTTATCGTCGCTAGACAAGCTTACAAATAATGAAACGATTAATTAATTGCTATTCAAGTTGGACTACTACACCTCTGGCATATTAACGATCTCTCCGGAGTAACAATAATTCTTCCTAAATATGTCTATTCCCCGCTCTCGCATGTAAATTAGACACATAGAAGTAATAAAACCGTAGATACATCCTAACTATAAAAACTAACATTCCCTTGAAAAGTCTTATAATCATGATTAGAAATATGTTCTAAATTGAATCCCCGCTCCCGCATGTAAATTCAATTATAATAGTAATTAAGTGACTCAAACAGACAGATTAAACACACAACAAAATCTCGCCAACTTCCGTTGATACCTAAAACTTATTTTATGCAAAATCGTATCAAATTCATACCCAATTCATGATAGTATCTAGTCAAACTCAAATAAAAAATCTCGCAATCGGTCCAACAATTAAAACGTGCTTGTACTAACTAGCGACGGTATAAACCCCA
Source organism: Heliosperma pusillum (assembly GCA_022085475.1). NCBI lineage: Eukaryota > Viridiplantae > Streptophyta > Magnoliopsida > Caryophyllales > Caryophyllaceae > Heliosperma > Heliosperma pusillum. The sequence continues at coordinate 79,610 of JAIUZE010070392.1, forward strand.
GAAAACTAGTACTCACTAGTTACTCTAAAAATAACCATGTCAAATATAATTAAACAATACGTAATTAAATAAAAATTAAAGGAAAGAAGAAACTTAGTCTTAAAATAAAATCGAGAGGAAGAACATAGAGTACGGAGGCCAAGAGGCCAAAGCCGTCTTGCACGTTCCAAAAAAAAAGTAATAAAAGACCTAATTTCCTCCTATTAATACTCCTCTAATCCTACGTATAACATAGGTTTTATTCTAAGTGGGCCCATGAGATTATGGTCCAATGAACCAAAATCTACTCTTGCATGATTTCTAAACACAATAACAAGTCCATGTAGTTTACTCTACGGCTCCAACGTCTCATTTAATTTACTCCTTGCTCAACTTCGTCCGGTTCGTAATGGACGAAGGACTTTGGCTTCACAAATAAATTAGCTTCTTAACCCGCTTAGCTTGTTGGCATCTTTTATTTCCAGATTCTCCCTTTCCGCAAATAATTAGATACAATCCTATTAAACCGCAAGGGAGGAAAATACATAACAAATCGTGCTAAAAATGATGTAAACTAGTATAAATGTACGAAAATAAGTATATAAAATATAGGTAAATTAGACGCTTATCACTCCTTCCCATGTTTGTTACTCCACTGGCGACTATGCCTCCATCGTCATCGAGTATGCCTCGTGTTAAACCCACCTCCTTTGCTTGTCCCGAACTGGTGATAAACTTCCTGAGGGTTTTGTCGGGTCTCAGATCCGGAGTAAATGGCCTTTTCTGGAATGCTTGCTTATTCCTGGCTCGCGCTCATCCTTGGAGAAGAAGCCTCTCAAAGAGATGGTTGACAGGGTGGCCGAGCATTCATATGAGGTAGGCTTTTCGCCTAGTTACTTTTCTTCTAATTGCTTCTTATATTGGGCTGATGTATTTGTTGTTTCTCCCCCAGTCTTTGCAGATGGCTCTTCTCTTCCGCAAGACATTCACCCAGATAAAGAATAGTGTGGATCTTCTGTAGGCAGAGATGGGGGAGCTGTTGGCGTTGAGCAGGAAAGAGAAGGTGAGACTCCAAGGGGAGTTTGACTCAAGAAAGTCCAAGTTGAAGGAGTCCGAGGGACATTTAAGGAGAGGCTCTAGGTGCTAACTCCTCCTTGCCACTGACGCTAAAGTGCTGAAAGAGAAGGTCTCTAGCTTGAAGAGGGTTATGGCAGATACTACGGCCTGTGTTGCTTGGGATATGAAGATCAAGTGCATCAAAGAGCTAAGAGCTGGGGAGCACATGTCCTGGGACCTGGAGGAGGAAGAGCGCGCGTTTGCTGAGTCCTTCCCTGAGAAGCCTGATTTAGGCGTGCTGTCTGATTTTGAGCTGGATTTTACAAGGAAGGAGGATGATACTTTCGCGGAGGAGGAGCAGCCTGGTCCCGATACTAATGTTGAGGGTGATGTGGAGCGTGTTCTGTTGGAGTGATGTGACTCCTTCTTCTGCACTTTGTTAGTTTTATTAGTATTTGGGCCATGCGAGGAAATTTGATTGTTTTGTTTGAAAAGTTTCTTTTGTGCATTGGTCTTCCCCAAGGGACCAAGGCGTATTTTGAAACTTTAGGGCCTTGTTCAAGCCAACAAAGCATTTACATCTTTGAACATCTAAGCCATACTCTAAGGCGTACTTTATGAATCGCATTTTATGTCAGGTGATGCGTTTGTTACCTTGTGATCGTACCGTTTATGGTGCGTTTTATTCGATTGTGCATGCTTTACTTTGTTCGCTGTTTGTTCTGACGGCATCGTTTGACTGGTGGCTCTTGGATTTTGTTTGCCCAATTATACAGAGGAGCCACGCTTGCGTGGGTGCTAAGTTTTGTGGAGCCTTGTACGTCCGTTCGTATGTACTTAGCTGTCTACCACACGCCTTCTGTAACAATTTCCATCAGGCCAATCATTAAACGAAGATAGAATACTTAAAACTTTGGACTGCAATGAAAATATCATAGATTGATAGTAAATACAAAGGAGTTTTGAGAAATCAGAGCTAGGTCGTTACTTAAATAATTCGATGTAATCCAAGGCTTTTTTTTAAACAAAAGATGTTTACAAAAGATGCCTTAGAAGCTAGATAATACTTTATTTCAAAAGGAAATGTTTTGAGGAACTTGGGGTCTGGTGGATCTGCTTCTACCATACTGAGTGACTATCTATCGCTTATTTTTTCGGACGTGATATTCCAGGAACCTGAGTTCTGGTGAAATTGTATCTGGCAGTCTGAGTGCCTATCTATCGCTTATGCTTTCAGGCGTAATATTTCTTCAGGTGGATGATGTTCCAACGTTTAAAGATAATTTGAATTTCCATCGTCATGAGTCGGTAGGCCCCATTTTTTTTACAACGCTTTCGATTTGATATGGCCCTTCCCAGTTACGAGCAAATTTTTCTGCTTGCTGGTTTCTGGTGTTCTGAAAGACCTTCCTGAGGACTAGGTCTCCTACCCGCAGGATCCTTATCTTTGCATTCTTGTTGTAGTTTCTGGCTACCGTCTGTCTGTATGAGAACATTTTGATCTGGGCGCTGGCTCTGAGTTCATCTATTGTGTGTAGATTGTTGGCCATTTCCACTTGATTCTTGTCTTTCGTCATGCATCCATATCTGTGGGTTGGGACCCTTACTCTTGATGGAATAACAGCCTCTACTCCAAATACAAGACTAAAGGGTGTTTGTCCAGTAGACACTTTGGGGGTGAATCCGTCAAAACAAAAAGGTAGTGGTAGTTCCTCTGCCCACATGTCCCCAATTTCCTCCAGTCTCTTTTTCAGGTTGTCTATAATAATTTTATTACTAGATTTCGCCTGACCATTAGACTGGTGGTTTCTAGGGCTAGACTTCAACAGGGAGATATTCCGCTTGGCATAAAATGCCTCCGTCTTGTTGGAAATGAACTGGGTCCCATTATCACATATTATTTCAGACGGGATCCCGAATCTGTAGATGATATTCCTTTTAATAATGGATATAACTTGTTTCTCTGTCACCTGGGGAATGCTTCCGCCTCAATCCACTTGGAGAAATACTTTGTCATGGCTAGCGTGAAGACTTTGTTCCCCGAAGCTCTGGGTAATTTACCCACGATATCCATTCCCTACTTCATCAAGGGCCAGGGTGATATCACAGGATGCATGGGCTCTGTTGGCTGGTGGCTGACCGCCTCATTCCTCTAGCATGCATCACACTTCTTTCTGTATTCCATAGTGTATTTTCGTATTGTTGGCCAAAAGTACCCATGTCTGAGTGCTTTGTTGGACAGGCTGCTACCCCCTGCATGATTTCCATATTTGCGACTGTGGAGATCATGCAAGACAGCTTGGGCTTCCTCCTTTCTTAGGCATCTTAAGTAGGGTCCAGCGAGGGATTTCCTGCACAAAATACTATCGATTAGTAAGAATCTGGACGCTTTCCTGTAAAAATTCTTACCTCTTTTTTATATGCCGTTAGTGTAACATTCTACAGCCAATCCTGGTACGGTCACCTCCAGTCGAGGGTTTCTTCCTGATTGGTTGTGTTGCTGACCACTCCTGCTTCCTACAGCCATTGGCTGCGGGTTTTGCTTTCTTTTGCTATATGTCCCTCGTGATATATGGCTGGCTCTAGTATATGTACGAGGGCAATTGTAGAGATTATACCTGATTTGAAGGTTGCCCCCAGGGTAGCTACGACGTCAGCATCAACGTTCTGGTCCCTGGGGATTTGTTTAATTTTGAACGTTGTGATCCTGAATGATAAACCCTTTGTTATTTCCAGATAAGCCATCATTTTTGAGTCTCTGACTGGGTATGAGTCATCGACATGGTTGACTATAAGCTGCGAGTTGCTACAGACTTCGATGTGCCTGATTTTGAGATCTAAGGCCATCTAGAGGCCCACAATTAAGGCCTCATATTTTGTTTCGTTGTTTGTTGCCTTGAAATCGCATCCTACTGCATGTAATATGAGGTACTCCTACTTCCCTCATGTTCGAGGCCCCCTCCACGTTCAGCGCCTACGCCTGTTCCTCTTTGTCTTTCTCTAGGGTCAAGATATCGTTTTCTGCCTGGATTCTGAGGTTGAGGCTGAAGTCGGATAAAAAGTCTGCTAGAGCCTGTTATTTAAATCATAACCACTTAGGTGAACGGACTTGCCCATTCTCCCAGACAAATCTGTCTTTCTCATGATGGTTCTATGAGGTAGTTGGTTACCACAGAAATAGTATGTGACTCAAAATAAGGACGCATCTTATAAGATAGTGTAACGAGTGCAAGAACAAGTTTCTCAAGTGATGTGTACCTGGTCTCTCCAGGAAGCAGAGACTTGCTGACATAATAAGCTGGGTGTTGTGCCCCTTTCTGCTGTCGTACTAGCACAACATTGTGACAACCCTCGCGAATGCGGAAATATAAAACAAACAAGCATGTGAATTATATAGCGGAAATATGAAGTTTTAAAAACTTTTATACATGCAAGGAAAGAATACGAGGAGTGTCAAATATTATAAACTAAAGTACGAATTATACTACATCAAGAGACGAAGTCTCTCCAAAATGTTACCAAGTAAAAGTGTTTAGCAAACAAGCTAAAATCGTCTAGAGGTGTTTCATCCAGGGACAACGCCCGCTAGCTCACAATCTGTTCATCCATGAAAAACATGAACGCCACAGTCAGTGGGGAGTAACTCCGGGTTCTCCCAGCTATATCACATCAAACGTACATATAAGGAAATACAAAAGTAGAAGCATGCATATATAGATATACATGTGAGATACGATAAGAATAGATAGGCAATTCAATATATAATGATAAGAGCATATAGAATACAAATCCGAATCCATCATGCGATACAAAGACTCGGGGAAGACACTCTTAGGCAACCGAATACGCTCACTAGGGCTTGCATCTCACCGTTAGCGGTATAAGTTTGATAAGATTGAGACTCGATAAACAAACCAAGTCAAGTCATGCGATGATCACAATAAATCCAACATATTATCATCCATTCACGAACAAGACATTGACGGTGTCCAATCATGCAATGACCATGAATAATATCATGAAATCACGCATTCAAAGACGACACAACGACATCTCTCACGGTAAATGAAACGCACTAGCATCGTGTACATGGCAAGTATGATTAAAAGGACATCCACGGGATCACATTTCCCGGAACGCATACACGATCACATTTCGTATATGTAGACTAATTTCCTCCTGGTAGGAACGATAAGGCTCCTAATCTAAACCTGGCCAGATTCTCGGAATCACGTTTTCCGATTCGATATGCGATCACGTTTCGCACCCAAGACTCGGTCTTACAAAGAAAATGCCGAGTACCCACATTCTCGGTAGATCAATTCACGAAAGAGGCGGAAAACGAGCTCAAGCCTCATAACATGCGGTACGCTACATGCAAATAACACCACCTCGCAAGTACACAACATTTGACGGCCGGGTCGATCAACGCATAGCGTTCAACTCCAACAACGTCGTCGTATGCCCACTAACACATGCATTTAAGCAGTAGGATACCTCTCCGTTCCGACATTCCAGCCTTACGAACGGGAAGGTAGCCAAGGGAATGAGAGTACAAAGCCCAAGACAAAATAGTGCTCAAACCGTATCATTTGTAAAAACCGACTCAAAGTGGGAACATACCAAAAACCGTTACAAAACATGTGAATAGCGAATTATATAAACTTAACTATGATAAAAATGAATCAATACATGATACATAACGATTAGAACAAGTTTATGAAGCATAAAGAATAAGAAACATAGATAACTCTCCAAAATAACAAGTATGGAAACTGACTAAAACAAGGGTTCACTTCAAACTGTCATAACTAGAGTTCTAGACATGCAAATACAGAAACTCCAAGTCTAGGTGATAGCTTATCCTCTTACGGTTCCAACGAATGGTCACAAGCCCAAAACAAGCAAGTAAGTAAGGAGATATGATCATTTTACGAAAAGGGGTCAATACAGTGAAACTGCACGAGTCCACCCGAGAACAACAAAACCATTTCTATCATTTCCAATTTTCATAAATCACTTCTATCAACTATCAACAATCAATATTCATCATCAACAATCATCAAATAACAACAATCATCATCCATAACATAATTCCTAAACTTTCTAATCGTATTCAAAATACGAATTCTAACATAGAAGCATGTAAAACACGTAAATGATATCGAGTAACCCTTCACCGTTACTTTTTTGCGTCTTTAAACGGTTTTTAAACCTTCCTAGTCTCCACCTACATAAAATTAGATAATAAAAGATGAATATCATTCACCTTGAGAAAGACGGTAATTTTATTACCAATACGGATAGAGGAAGCTAAGAGGGGAAGAATAAGACGAACCTTAGTGAATTTGAGCAAGAAATGAAGACGTATCGATCATCTTAAGATCGATCAAGAAAGGGGTTTAGGTTTTGTTGGTTTGATGAGGAAGAAGGAGATGTTGAGTTGTGAGGGAAAATAGGTTATGAGGGAGTATATGAAGGAGAAAGTCAACGAAAGTCAAAGACGGTTCAAAAGTCAAGAAAAGTCAAAGACGGCTCAAAAGTCAAGAAAAGTCAAAGACGGCTCAAAAGTCAAGAAAAGTCAAAGACGATCAAAAAGTCAAGAAAAGTCAAAGACGACTCAAAAGTCAAGAAAAGTCAAACGCCTTAAGACGGGATTCTCATGGAATCTCGCGGAAATTCCAAATACGAACTCGGAAATTCTAAATTCGACTCGAAACTTTAAATTCCAAATTAAAACTTAAATTTGCTGAAAAGATTTCGTAAAATATTTCTACTAGAAAAATAGGGTACATTTCCGGGTGTTACAATCACCCCACCTTTTAAAAAGTTTCGTCCTCGAAACTTGAGAGTAGAAAACAAAAGTATCAAGGACAAGAATCTGTTTTCGAAATTAATACGAAAACTTTTATAAGGGAAACATTTATGAAACGAGGTTCATCTCGAAAACGTTTTAAGGAGAATTTTCATAAGTGTGAAACTTTACTTACGGATCTCAAGAATGCTCGTCGCGAACGAGAACTCTAATTATCCAAATCAAAGCAATGTCGAAATAGTGAAATCGAAAAATCAAACAAGTGTTAGTAAGTGCAGGACTAGTTATCAGACGTCTCCAATAACAAGTGCAAACATCCAACCAAACGCAAAATCCAAATATAAAAGCAAAAGAAATCCATTTTCTCCAAAAAGAGGGTACACAAACCATCTTTAAACTTCTTTGAAACGTTAAATTAGAAATATAATATGGAAATTTGAAAGTTTTATCAAAGATAAAATCAAATAACAAGACATTACACGAACGTAGAGCGACTCGAACATCGAAATCACAATTCGTGATACTAAGAGGTACGACCAAACGAGTAAAATGGACTAAAAAGGGAAAGGATTAAAAGGTAGCGGATTTAGTAAGGATCAATTTGAGGGGAAAGGAGAGGAATGAACCACAATACTATCTTCCATCTATGAAAATTCAAATGTCGATCGCAACTCGACAACACTAACTGCACCAGTAATCTAGTCCTCAAGAGAGTGCAATATATCCTCAACATTTTCAATCATCAGATTCCTACCAAAATATTTTATAAACATGACACTTCGAGTAACAACTCCCAATTATTCAAATTCAATTAGAATCTTCTAAGGTCCATTGGCACGGTAGACTCCACAACTAACAACCCACATGAAAATTTCATTACGTACTCTAATCTTTTAGCTCCGTCAAAACTCTCCTTAGAAACCACCAACAAAATATTTATATCTAGGGAGACATAATCGCTAACAACCACAAGGTAAAAGAGACTTATCATGAAATCCTTTGATCCAAATTATTCCAAAATTCATTATCCTAAGTTATTAACAATGAACTTTCTCATCTTCAAAAGTTAAAACACAAAACCTCAAAAGAGATTAGTCACACAATCTTATTTCACTTAACTTTTGCCAATCATAGGGCAATGCGACCGTAAATCAATTTATTTAGCTCTTTCAAACTCTCAATACATCGGTTTTCGCTTATGACAATATTCCTCAAGTTTGGTCATCCAATCCAAATTCCACAAGGTAATTATTCCCGTTAGGGTCCAACATTTAAAGACCACAATTTCCCAAGTAACACTTAAAGAGTCACTAAAATTCTTAACCACAACTACCAACTATCATTATGCTTATTTCGATCCTCAAAATGATATTGCAACATTAAGCTTTCATAGTCTAAAATCACTAGGAGAGTTTCATCCTAAGTTTATCCTCAAATCCTTATAATCATCTAAACATGAAACTAGTTTAATAGGACGGTTAGGTATCATATTCGAAACTTCTTCAAAACACACCTACTAACCCTTACGTTAGCTAATAAGAAAAACTACCTCTCAAGAGAGTAGGGATAAAAGAACATGATACAAGGAACACTAGGAAGCGTCATTAAAGATTCCGATAAGATGAAAAAGGCGAAGGCGAAAAAGGAAAACGAGGTTGAGGAAGAGACAAAGCAGATAGTAGAGTTATGAAGATATCTGAGTAAGAAAGAAAGTACGAGCTTGTAATTTCTTAAAGATCAATCTTGACAAAAACATTCAAGAATGGAAATAAAAAGGAATGATGGCACAAGTAAGGGTTTAAGATTTAATCCACAAAGTTTCTCCTTTCAGACTTAGGGTGATAGTAAAGCAACTCATCCCAAACAAAGGTCTCTTACAAGGGACCATCGTACCACGTACAATCATCAAAGTAAGGTACACCTAGATTTGATAAATCGACTCTAACCCAATTCATCCATCCTTTCATATCACACGGAATCCCAAATGCGGAATTGCAACTCAAGTATAATAACATTACTTTAGCTCAAATATTCAACACAACCTCAAAGGTTTATTTAACTGAAGGACTAACAAATACTCTCTTATACTCGGTCATTTTCGAGTCTATAGCCCACGAGTTCATTATTATGAAAGTACAACCTCAAGTCAAACATCATCATTAACGTCCCAAGGTATTTCCATCATAACTCACATCATAATCCTCAAGTAATATGGTTTAACTTACCAAAACCTTACTACTTCAAACGAGTCTCCGATGCCATAAGATAAGATCATATCTTTAAATCCAAGAACTATAGCCAAAAGCTTTTTCCACCAAGCCTATACTCACAAACACACAATAGGAAACCACAAGACGTAACTTAACCTCAAAAGTATTTCGCACCTCAAGATATCATTCAAAGCTTCTCTTTTACACCAATTAGACCTATCATAAGCACGGTCTTCAAAACAAAACTAAACTTCTAAGTCCAAAAGACTAAATTACTAATTGAGTTAAGAAGTCATAGCCAACTCAATCGACCTTACCCATCGAATATCATGAACTATTTACACACAAGTCATGACAAGCATCAAGCATTAAAATCATCAAACTTATCTTACTATCTTTCCTTAGAGTTACAACTAGTCATCAATATAGGGTGAATTTAGATCTACATCATTTTCCTCAAATCACAAATTTATTCTAACAATCACTAATATTCCACAAAATTCAAAGTTCTTCCGACCAAGGATAATATACCACAAACAAATGGGTATGGCATCCACAAAAATGTTACAAGCGGAAGGTAAGGATACCAATGGTAAGATGGAGGAACTATCAAGAGTAATTTCCAAGAGGCAAACAAGTTGGAAAAGAAAGAAGCACCTAGATAGAAGGAAGAGAGCATAAAACATTAAGGACGAGAGAAATCATCGATGAGGAAGAAATATACTTCAACTAGGCTTGTCAATATTCAATCTTCGGTAAAAGATACTTCTTCTAGGTAACACAATAATCCACCTTAAGACGGTAGATATAAATAAACATAACATCACTCAACACAATCAACAAACAAGTTAGAACCTAACAAACATCAAGTACACCAAGACTACCACCTTAGGTCCTTAAGTCTACCCATCTCTCATTTATTATTTCAAGGTCAAGTAATTTAAGTTTAGGGTTCACGTGTGTGCGTCGGGAGCGATAAAGCTCTGATACCAACTGTGACAACCCTCGCGAATGCGAAAATATAAAACAAACAAGCATGTGAATTATATAGCGGAAATATGAAGTTTTAAAAACTTTTATACATGCAAGGAAAGAATACGAGGAGTGTCAAATATTATAAACTAAAGTACGAATTATACTACATCAAGAGACGAAGTCTCTCCAAAATGTTAACAAGTAAAAGTGTTTAGCAAACAAGCTAAAATCGTCTAGAGGTGTTTCATCCAGGGACAACGCCCGCTAGCTCACACCCAAACCCAAAATACCACAAGCAAAAAGCCATCCAATCAAGCAACTTGTTCATCCATGAAAAACATGAACGCCACAGTCAGTGGGGAGTAACTCCGGGTTCTCCCAGCCATATCACATTAAACGTACATAAAAGGAAATACAAAAGTAGAAGCATGCATATATCGATATACATGTGAAATACGATAAGGATAGATAGGCATTTCAATATATAATGATAAGAGCATATGGAATACAAATCCGAATCCATCATGTTATTCAAAGACTCGGGAAAGACACTCTTAGGCAACCGAATACGCTCACTAGGGCTTGCATCTCACCGTTAGCGGTATAAGTTTAATAAGATTGAGACTCGACAAACAAACCAAGTGAAGTCATGCGATGATCACAATAAATCCAACATATTATCATCCATTCACGAACCAAGACATTGACGGTGTCCAATCATGCAATGACCATGAATAATATCATGAAATCACGCATTCAAAGACGACACAACGACATCTCTCACGGTAAATGAAACGCACTAGCATCGTGTACATGGCAAGTATGATTAAAAGGACATCCACGGGATCACATTTCCCGGAACGCATACACGATCACATTTCGTATATGTAGACTAATTTCCTCCTGGTAGGAACGATAAGGCTTCTAATCTAAACCTGGCCAGATTCTCGGAATCATATTTTCCGATTCGACATGCGATAAAGCGTTTCGCATCCAAGACTCGGTCTTACAAAGAAAACGCCGAGTACCCCAAATTCGGTAGATCAATTCACGAAAGAGGCGGAAAACGAGCTCAAGCCTCATAACAAGCGGTACGCTACATGCAAATAACACCACCTCGCAAGTACACAACATTTGACGGCCGGGTCGAACAACGCATAGCGTTCAACTCCCAACCACGTCGTCATATGCCCACTACACATGCAATTAAGCAGTAGGATACCTCTCCGTTCCGACATTCCAGCCTTACGAACGGGAAGGTAGCCAAGGGAATGAGAGTACAAAGAACAAGACAAAATAGTGCTCAAACCGTATCATTTGTAAAAACCGACTCAAAGTGGGAACATACCAAAAACCGTCACAAAACATGAGAATAGGGAATCATATAAGTTTAAATATGATAAACATGAGTCAACACATGATAAATAAGCATTAGAACAAGTTTATGAAGCATAATGAATAAAAAAACATAGATACCTCTCCAAAACAATGTTGTTTGGAAACCAACGAAAACAAGGGTGCACTTCAAACGGTCATAACTAGAGTTCTATATATGGGAATGCAGAAATTTCAAGTCGAGGTGATAGCTTAACCTCTTACGGTTCTAACGAGATGTCACACGCCCAAAACAAGCAAGTAACGAAGGAGAATGGTCATTTTACGAAAAGGGGTCAGTGCAGGAAAAATTCTGTTGGCAGCGGGTGACGCGGCCAGCGTCCAACGACGCAGCCTGCGTCCTACAACGCAGCCTGCGTCCCCCAACGCAGCCTGCGTCCTTCACGGGATTCAAGGACGAACAAAAATCGACATGTTATCAACAACAAAAACCTCATTTATCATTACAAATCATCAATTCTCATATCAATTAACAACTAACAACATCCATCAACAACAATACAAGTCATAAGCTTACTAACCATAATCTACATACGGTTTCTATCCTAGAAATCACATAAAACACGTAAATGATATCTAGTAACCCTTCACCGTTACCTTTACGCGTCTCTACTAATCGTCAAGCTCCTCTTCAATTAGAAAGTAGTCTTTGCCGGGATCTTGGAGGTCACCACCTACATAAAGATCATAAAAGATGAATAAAGCTCATCTTGAGAAAGACGGAAAGTTTGAAAAGCGAGAAAGACGATGATTTTAATATCAATACGGATAGAGGAAGGTTATGGAAGAAGAATAAAACTAACTTACGTGAATTCTATCAAGTAACGAAGAAGTTACGATGATTCAAAGATCGAAAAATGGATGGAACAAGGGTTTTGATTTTCTTATGAAGGAAGAAAAGGGGAATTGTGTTTGTGTAGGAATCTAGGTTAAGGAGTATGAGTATAAGTAAGGAAAAAGTCAACCAAAAGTCAAAGACGGTTCCAAAGTCAAGAAAATTCAAACTCGACTCAAACGTCAAGAAAAGTCGAACTCGACTCAAAAGTCAAGAAAAGTCAAACTCGTCTTAAGACGGGATTTTCTTGGAATCTCGCAGAAATTCCAAATACGAACTCGGAAATTCTAAATCGACTCGAAACATAAAAAGCTAATTTAAAACTTAAAATTGTTGAAAAGGTTTCGTAAAATATTTCTACTAGAAAAATAGGGTACATTTCCGGGTGTTACAAACCCTTCCCCTAGAACAAAGATTACTTATGCATGATTAACAATGAAAGGGAAACTAAGATTATAAAACTAAGAATGGTAAACATGATAAAGGAAATACTAAAATGAAATGAAACTATAATGTAAAAACAAGAAAAAGGATTACCGGAAAGGATGAGAAAAGATTGAAATGGAATAGGAACTTGAATAGGAAAGTGTAAACCCGGAAACTAGAATTCCAATTACTAGTAGAACAATTACAATCGAAGGAAACTTAGAACTAAACTAAACTAGAGAAAACTAAAACTAAACTAAACTAAGAAAGATGAGAGAAAGAAGAAAAACTAAACTAAAGAGAGAAGTGTTTTTTGTACATGTTAGTTGTGTGTGATGCATAGGCTATTTATAGGGTTGAGAGGCTGCTGTGTTTCGTCCAAATTCATACCCTAGACAACCTAATAAAGCACTCCATTAAGGCTTGGTAGAAGAAGAGCCAAGAAGCGTTCATCAACAGACATACCCGATCGGGTTTTTGGATCCCCGATCGGGGAATTTGTTTGTTCAGAACTTTGACTTTCGTTTGATCTTCCCTTGGTACGTGACTTTATCTACCTTGACTCCATTGACTTTAGATTCGAATGGGGATGTAACTAACACCTCTTGGGCCTCATTTCCTCCCCTATTTGAGCTTGATCATGTCCCCAAGGGTTAAGGGTCGGAGCATGAGGTTTGAGACGACTTTCGTCGACGAATAGCAAAACCGTCGCAACTTGTGCATATGAGCTCGGAATGACTTGAAACTTGTTCCCTTTGACTCGGAACCGCTAGATCTTTATAGCATGCCATCTTAACCTCACGTAATCGTCCTTCTTAGCTTCTAATTGCTCATATTTCCTTCAAATGACGGGATTTGAAGTAGAAACGACTCAATTCCTACAAATGACATTAAAGCACGAGAAATACTGCAAAGGAGAGAGTAGCTCATAAAACCACTTCTTAAAGTGGATAAACCATATCAAATCGAGCTAAAATGAGGGGATAAAATCATACAAATTAACACTTATCAAATTCCCCCAAGCTAAACCCTTGCTTGTCCTCAAGCAAGCATACAATAACAAACATGACAAGGGCGACGAGCAACAATCAATCCAACCAAATGCACATCCCATCAAGTAGCTTATATAGCACAATGAAATACATCCCGAAACAACGTGGGCGTAGGGAAAATGCAAAACATGGTTGAGATTTACATAACGGCGCAGCATAAGGAACATCAAATAGACTTTTCGGCTCTTGCATGATCTTTTGACAATGAACCCTCACGGTGCACTCAACACTCAAATTTTTATATAAATCAAGGAAATATTATTTTATATTTGAAGTGGCACTCTCCTATCTACGACTCATGAGAATGCGCCCGCAATCTAATATGGTAAACATTCCAAAACTACAAGTTAAAACAATCATGAAAAGCATAGAAAGAAGCCAAAAGCAAGAAGAAGGCTATGGGAGATGGGTAACAAAGTGGACAAATGAATTATGGTAATGTGGAGCTAAGGTCAAGCTAGCAACATACCAATTATGCAAGGATGCTCAATCAAAAACTCGGAACCATTCCCAAGAAAATAAAACTAAGCCAAAAATAGCAAATTGGCTTATACTCATGGCAACACAAGAGTGAATTTCCCAACTTTTTGAATTTCGGATCATGGAAATAACACTCACAACTTCTTCTTCTTTTTATAAACCATTTTTTTTCTTTTCAATACATGCTTCTTTCTTTCTTTTCATTCTTTCATATTCAACATCATTTTTTTTCATTTCTTTTCTTCGGCACGGCAATCAGTAATTCTGTCCAATCAAGATTACTTTGACATAACTTGAACAATATCCCAAATGAGTACCCAAACACAAATGGTATAGCTACTAACTTAACAAGGTAGGCAATATTTTTACATGTAGCTAATGAAATGTGAAACAATGTGAAAATGGGCTAAATTTAGGCAATGGATTCAAAGTGAATGGCTTCAAATGCTTTTTTAATCATGAATGTAATGCTCACTAGAAATGGAATGAAAACCATACTTGCGCGTTTTTGATGTGACGCAAATCATAAGGAGAAACTACACACACCTAATTGGGATCGGGTATAGATGTACCGATCACTGGAGGCTCTACCTAACCGTATATGTAGTTTGCCAAAGTCAAGATCAAGCCTAATAAGTCTAAAATCAATCCCTCACCCACTGTGTACAAGACATCCCCATGTATGCAAAATCCCGTCAAAAGCGTGAAACATTGGCTAAAAAGCTACAATAAGGGAAATGCATTGAGGAATGACATTATGCACAACACAATTGGGTGGACAAAACACACAACTTTTATTAAAATTTTTTAATTTTTTGATTTTTTTTGGATTTTTCAAAATTTTCAAATTCAATAAACAACCAGACTAAATAAACAACGACACAAACTAAATCCCTCCCCCAAGCTAGAATAACACATTGTCCTCAATGTGCGAAACGGGTTTAAGTGCAGAAAACACAAAGAAGGACAACATGACCAACAAAGGAATGGGGGACGACTCAACAAATGGTAAAGAAAGAAAAGAAAACATACAACCGTGCAGCAGCTCCCCCAAGCTAGCTTGAAAACAGGGGCAAAGTACAACCCAAGCACCAAAGTACCTGTGATGAACAAGCTACTACAATACTAGATAAAATTATTGTCTTATTGTCAAAGCTATTAGAACCAAAACCAAATGAATTATTTAAAAATTAACATTATTAAATTTTCCAAACAAAAATAATTTATTTCATAACAAAAATATAATAAAACACGGGTTGCCTCGCACGAAGCTTTATTTAAATGTCTTGCTAGACTCTTTATTAATGAAAATCATTCTTTGTGCCGTAAAAAGCATGTCAATGCCCTTAGAAGTCGATCATATACATGCGCATAAGCTATACAAAAACATATGTAAGCAATTGACAAGATATAAGCATGAAATATTGAAGGTAAGAATTGATATATCTTATCATTGTGCGCATGACAAACTTCATAGATGACCACTGAACTGCTCCACTCGTCAGTGAGAGATGGAGTGAAATGTTTAAGATCATGGAACAAACAATTAGTTCCCAAAATATCATTAGTGGACTCTAATTGGGGGTAGGGTGAATCAAAGGAGTGGGAATCAAAAATGGGTGGTTGATCCCACTTAATTTCAAGGCTAGGTTCACAAAACCCAGTATCATTTTCAAATAAATCTGGAATATCCTTAGCGAAGGAATTTTCAAAGAAATCTGATGACTCGATCGACGACTCTCCATTGGAGTCACAAATGGGCTTAACAACATCCTTGTCTAAAGTCTCGACTACCATATGGTCAATATCAATAATGGGGGTCTCAAAATTGTCAAATGGAACGACACTAGAGTGACTTTCAATATAAAAGGTTGGACCATCATCATCGTCATCTATTAACTCATATGATTTGGGAGAATTAGACTCACATGGGGGACATGAAAAAGCATAAGGAAAATTGATTGGCTTACATCTTTTAAACGTGGGTTCTTCCTTTTGCCCTTTGAGCATTTGAACTTGAGCCATGATTTCATTGAGTTGCTCTTGGATTCTCAACCGCCGGTGCGTTTCTTCCCGAGATTGGGATGCCATAGAGTTCAAGAAAATCCAAAGTTCCTCTCCTCTCTTCTGATAAAGACTTCCACCACTCAATTGCATAGCCAGGCTACGACACTCAATGAGCATTCTATGAAGCACGACATGTCTCATATAGGTCTCATCAAGGGTATACCCAAGAGAGATAATATGGTTATAATAGCTATAAAATCGGTCGAGGTATTCATGGAAAGGTTCATTCTCGCATTGTGGAGGTTGGAAATAGATAGTCATTGAGAGAAAATAAAGCAATCCCTTTTGAAAGAAAATATTCCTATTACCTGAAAAGAGTCACTATACTACAAAGAAAAGGTGAGAAAAATCTCAAGGAACAAGTGTTCCTCGAGACAAAAGAAAAGAAAAAAAAGAAGAAAAAGACAAGGTAAAACTCTACTAATCACAAATAAACAAAACCGTGCTCCCCGGCAACGGCGCCAAAATTTGACCGGGTTGTCGCATACCCTAATCAAAGATAAATAACCCAGACTAGGCTAACAACAAATTAATGTAATTAGGGAAGTAAGGGGTCGATCTCAGGGAGACGGGGGATACTTGTGAATAGTTATGGTTAGAGCTCTATCTTGTACGATTGGCAAATGTTTGTCACTAATTACTAAATGCTATAATAAAAATGATAACAATACAATAAAGAAAATGATCTAGGGATCGGGGTTCACATGCTTATCAATTTAAAAGCAAAGTTGATTACGGGTTTAGAAAAATCATAGTTGTCCAAGTCTTTAAATGGTATATTCCTTTCGGATTCATACCGACTTTTTAACGGGTCCTAACGTCTTTTCAGCCTTGCTAGGTCATTAAACTATTCTTGCTAGTCCTTTAATTTTCATCTCGACTCTCGCCCTTGAGACGGAAATTTACAAGTACAAACAATTGTTTATGGCCATTAAACAAAGTCTAACACGAGATTCAAGCAAGAAATAGAGACAACAAAGAACGATTCTACCGGAATTAATTCATACTTATAAATTAATTAGACATTTTAACCCTTCCCCTAGAACAAAGATTATAAAACTAAGAATGGTAAACATGATAATGGAAATACTAAAAGGAAATGAAACTATAATGTAAAAACAAGAATAAGGATTACCGGAAAGGATGAGCAAAGATTGAAATGGAATAGGAACTTGAATAGGAAAATGCAAACCCGGAAACTAGAATTCCAATTACAAGTAGAACAATTACAATCGAAGGAAACTTAGAACTAAACTAAACTAGAGAAAACTAAAACTAAACTAAACTAAGAAAGATGAGAGAAAGAAGAAAAACTAAACTAAAGAGAGAAGTGTTTTTTGTACATGTTAGTTGTGTGTGATGCATAGGCTATTTATAGGGTTGAGAGGCTGCTGTGTTTCGTCCAAATTCATACCCTAGACAACCTAATAAAGCACTCCATTAAGGCTTGGTAGAAGAAGAGCCAAGAAGCGTTCATCAGCAGACATACCCGATCGGGTTTTTGGATCCCCGATCGGGGATTTTGTCTGTTCAGAACTTTGACTTTCGTTTGATCTTCTCTTGGTACGTGACTTTATTTACCTTGACTCCATTGACTTTAGATTCGAATGGGGACGTAACTAACACCTCTTGGGCCTCATTTCCTCCCCTATTTGAGCTTGATCGTGTCCCCAAGGGTTAAGGGTCAGAGCATGAGGTTTGAGACGACTTTCGTCGACGAATAGCAAAACCGTCGCAACTTGTGCATATGAGCTCGGAATGACTTGAAACTTGTTCCCTTTGACTCGGAACCTCTAGATCTTTATAGCATGCCATATTAACCTCACGTAATCGTCCTTCTTAGCTTCTCCTTGCTCATATTTCCTTCAAATGACGGGATTTGAAGTAGAAACGACTCAATTCCTACAAATGACATTAAAGCACGAGAAATACTGCAAAGGAGAGATTAGCTCATAAAACCGCTTCTTAAAGTGGATGAACCATATGAAATCGAGCTAAAATGAGGGGATAAAATCATACAAATTAATGTTGGAGTAAGTGTCCTCCACAATAGTGCATTTATATAATAAATCTCATTTGAAATATACGTGGCATGATTAGTATATTTTGATACTCCACGTCAGTTGATTAACGTAAATCGATAACGCTCGGCTGACTAGAGTTTGACGTTATTGTCGTATGACGGCGGTGATCAACTGATCCCTTTAGGTCACACCTATAGGATGAGACCCAAATAGAATACTAATTATTTGTATATGATACAGTTTAATTAGTGCATTACATATATTTGATATGTAAGTTTAGTTACGAGAGTTATTTATTGGAAATTGAGTTAGGAACTCATTTCACTTAAGTTTATTAGTCAATTATACGATAACTGACAGAATAAATTTTACGTCTTATTTTAATACGATTAAATAAGATTTAATTTAGTGATTAATCGTTAATTCATTAAATTAGTTGAGGTTATGTATATATTTTGAGGTAGAGCTATTTAGTTAATTATATTTACAAAGAGTTGTAAAATAAATTAACTGGGCCTTGTGGGACCCATTATATATTGATATAATGATAAAATGTCACTTAAAAGTTAAGTACATAATGTTTATTAATTTGTGTCATATAATTGTTATATGATCAAATTAACACTTAATTATACAAGATAATTAAACATATGATTAATATGTATTTGTGGGACAAATATCAAAAATCAAAATGGACCATTCTAAGTGTCAATGGTCCGGTTTTGTGCACATGGAAGATGCATGTGTGTTATTCTTTTCTTAACACACAATTCACTATGTTGATAGTGATATATCATCCTAGCTTTAATCATTACTACTTAACCCATACTCTACCTTCTTACACAAGAATAAAATAAGCAAAATTGAGTCCTCTTGGAGCTCATGTCATCCGGCCATATGGCCTTTATATTGACCAAAAGTTGTTCAATTTTGGATGCTTCTTCACTTGCTTATTTTTCTTCCTTCTATCACTACTCAACTTCTCACTAAACTCTCTATATACACTCTAATATTATCTACATATTACTATTATAGTAATATACTAATATTAGTAGTATTATGTCGTACTTATTATCTAGTTAATAATAAGGTGAGATTATTTGGGTTTAATCTTGGGTGCAACAAGAAGCAGACCTTCTAATTTTGAGGTTGTTTTATGGAGGATTATCCACTAATTTCATGCTCAAGAACAATAAGAAGGAGTTCTTATTGTGCCCATATTGAACCGAAAATACCCCATGTAAGGATGTTTTCGTCTTATCTTTTCTTTTATATTTGCATGCATGATAACTAGATCTTAAATCATTAAGCTAATGTAATTTAATGAACTAATTAGAGGAGTATAATTAAAGGTCTAGGACTTTCATGTGGTCTTAGAGCTCAATTGTTACATGCATGTCGTTTTTAAGCATTAAAATCGAGTTATACGATAACTTGGGTAAAATTGAAAATTTGTGTTAAAAATTGGTTAGCACAAAATTTTTGATTTTCATGCATACTTACTGACCTCAAAATGGTTGTGGTCAAATTTGGTGGTTTTAGGGATTAATTTGCTATTTATTTTGATTTATGGCCTTTAAATCATGTTAATATGCATATTTTATGTTAAAAGTTAACTAAAACTAGTTGCATGTTGATTCTGGCCATGAATTTTTGATATAATCTCACATGCATGTTGTACATACTGTATGTAAAATTTCGTGACTTTTAATTAAGTTTTGCATGATGATTGATTTTTATAAGATAAAAGTCAATAAAGTGAGATTATTATGTTCATAAAATTGAAACGTCCTTTTCTGGTCTTGAAAGTTTTTGGTACATTTTATAATCTGATTTATATCATCTTGGTGAAATTTTATAATTTGTTTCACTGTTTTACTATATTTAATGGTTTTTATTTTATAAAACCGTTGAATACTATGTTATTTGTTCATTAAATTTATTCAAAATTTTTGGGCAAATTTTTCTGTTTTTAGAGTTCCTGGATATGTTCCAGAATATACAAAATTTTTGGTTTCAAATTTTTATGATTTTTATTTTTTATTTTGGGTTTACTTCATAAATGTTATGATTAAACTTTTATATTTAGCAAATACGATCAATTCGAACTAATTAAATATAAACAAAACTAGTGGGGACTAATTTTGAGTTCTAAATCAGTTTAGATATTTAGTTTGAGCTTAAATACGATTTAAGTGTTGATTATTGATTTTTAATGGTTAAAAATCGATAAAATCCATAAAACCGGGCTAGAATGAACATGATAAGTATCAAGGACGATTTTGGCATGATTTTTACAGCATTTTATTTATGTTGTTATTTTTGAATGAATGAATGTCATTTATTTAATTTTTAATGCAAGTTGTACCTAGTATGGCCTAGATTATTTTAATCGGTATTACCCGTAATGTAAGGGAATAGCGATTCGGTTGTAATTTTATTTGCGATCTCGTATCGCCGTTTGTAATAATATAATTTCATTTTTAGATCAAATGTATAATAGGAATTTTATTTGTATCTTTTTGTAATTAATTATTATAAAGACGGAGATTCCCGAAGTCGGTGTTCCAAAAGACGGTGCCATGAAGAGGCAAGGGGCCAAGGAGTTGGTTTCCGATTTTGTAATCTACTAGTTAATTAGATTAGCTAGGTGGCCATACTAGGATTTATTATTTGCTTGCTTTATGTTTTTCCGCTCATGCCAAAATCGCCAACATGCATTTTTATTTTTCGATTGTCAATTCAAAGTTATTCAAAATTCACCGACTTAGTTCGCTTATAGGGAATTAATAACAAAATTGACAAGACCTCTCACATAACTTAAAAAAAAAAAATTGAGATTTAGCCTTACCAATTAGTAACACCTATGAACCCCGTGTTCATTAGGGCTACCACGCTCGTGGGTCCTTTTTTACCTCGGGTAAGTAGGGTGATGCGATCACAAGCCAAAATTGGATTGGACTCAACGAGATAAGCGTTATATTGGGACTAGGAGATGGATTTAGTTGAAATCCGTCAACCAAGAGTTCTAAGTGTAGAATTAGTCAAGTATTGACTTACCATTTTTAGATAAAGGTAGCATGCGATGACTATTTGTGTCTAAAGATGGGTCTTGGAATCACTTATGTAATTTCGTGAGGGGTCATTATATGAGTGACTTGTTTAAAATTGTTTTTACAAGTAAATTATATATAAGCAATGAATGTTTATTTTCCGTTGAGATTTATTTATACGCGCAATTGACATATATTTTATCCTTCTATGAACTTGTAAATCCGTTCAATCATGGAAAGGAGTTTCCATTATTTTATACGGTAGCATTTTGATTGCAATCTCCGTTTATACCACCGTAGCTAAAGACAAAATGAATTTTATCTTTTGATCCTCATATTCACCATTGCAAATGTCTCTTATGAAGAGTAAATGAATAAGTCACACTTAGTCACAAACGTTTTGATTTTTAGTGACGTCTTCTCATAACAATGGTACATCAATCTTTTCGCTCCAACGAAAATATTTTTATTTTTGGTATGTCGTCATAATGCTCCTTATCGAGGCTTACCTAAAAAGAGGCCAAATCAGTTGGGACGACTAGGTTAATCGATTTATTTGAAATCACGAATAACCATAAACCATAGACACTTCATGAAAGTTTTATCCTTTTGAAGGTAAAACCGTGAATGAAATGAAGAATAGTCTTCATTATAATTCTAAAATACTTGTCTAAGTAGAGATTCATAAAAGTGAGTAGGAGCTCTAAGAATGATGTTTATATTCTTAACTGTTAAGACGAGGTTCAAGAGTAGGTTGGCACGAGTTTGGCACAAGGCAAGGGAAAAAGGCAAGACTATTTTGAATAGTAAAGTCAAAACCCAAGCAAGGTGTCGAACTCAACTTTTGACGATTCTATTTTACAGTGTAGGACACAAGAAAATAATCTGCCCCAAGTTTTCTAAAGAGTTAGAAATTGGGGTACTATTTTCACCCATAATATCTATATGATCGACATTTATTTTGCTAAATACAATTTTTGGGTATTAGATACCCATTATGGTTTTCATCAATGTATTCAATGCATATAATTATGATTCGTGCGACGACTAACCATGATTAAATGT